>JADDOH010003562.1:0-133989 GCA_016648135.1 Agrypnia vestita
TATATATATATTCCTTCCTATTATATTCCTTTTCTATTTTATTCGTATTTATTTTAGTCTTCTTTTCTTTTAGCCTTTCTACAATTTTTTTTTATATACTTTGTGTAAGCTTCGATTTCAATTGATTCTACCCTTTTTAATTTGCAGATTAATTTGAATAATTATAAATATTCTCTTTCTTTACTGTTCGTCCTATTTAAGAAATCAACACCGGGGGTAGTCTAGGGTTGCGGGACGGGCGGCATAGGAGCAGAGAGGGTTGCAAGTACCTACCCGCCACACAGAACGAATAATTTGATGGCTCTTTTATGCGAAATGAATGAAGCAATTAAATGTTCTGATAAGTTGGAACTGGACGGTGAGCTTTGGTGATGATTGTTCTGAAAATTTTCCATGTGATGGAAACTTCTCTTTAAGTCGTTAGGGGTTAATTTATAACACTATTCAATATTTTTTCTTAATTTAAAAGTTTTCAGAAATAAAAACAATAATTTAAATGAAATAAATCGATAAAAGTTTTTTATATATTATAATGAAAATACTTTTTATTGTTTTCTGCAATTTTGGAACTACGAAATATAAAATAAATTAGATTAATAATTTGATGAGATATACCCACCCGCTAAAAAAATCTATCAATTGAAATAATATTCATTTTTTTATAAATATATTTGGTGTTTAGATTAGATAAAATTATTACAAGGGAAATTTCAATCCTTAATTATTAATTTATAATAGTAATTTATAGTCGCATCTCTATTTAAAAAAAAAATCGTTATTTATTATCTAGTATCAATTTCGAGGTACTTTCAACAAATAGATGGCATGATATACCTAACTACTCAATTTTTACGGGAACTTGACTAATAAATCATCATTATATGATATTAATATTAATAGAAAGAAATAATCAAATTACAACGCTTAAAATACCTAAGTTGAAAAATAGTGTAATCGGTAGTCCATGTAACACATATTCAGGAACTTAAGCAACTTATTACTGAACAAGTATTTTAATACTTAATGTATTAAGAAGCAAACATACAATTAACTATCTCCTTTATTTTTATTATTAAATTTATACTAAACACATTTAAATTATAAGTAACATGTAAAAGCTGATTCTTCGACAATGGAAAAAAATTCTCAGTATGAGACATCGAGAGTTTACTGTCATGTAGTCTTCTGTAGCACTCATAAGATCTGTGCTCATGTCAGACACTTGGTCACTGACAAAATACTGTAAAAGAATCCCAGATAGCTTTGGAAGAAATTTTCGTTGAATTTAAGGCCCTCGTAAATGACAATGGTGTCTGGAGACAAACATTTAACGTGAAATTCTAGGACGCATATGGAGATTTTATTGTAAACGAAATAAAAAAACGAAAAAAATTGGAAAACACCACTGACTGGGGTAATACAATGCCCAAAAAAAAATCCAAGATCACTACATAAATAGGTTAGTAGAAGACAGTCCACAGAGACAGTGGACTGTTGTATTTTGGAAGTGAAAAGCTGGAAGAGATTAGAGGAAATGGCGATAAATTTGGCAGTAAAGACTCGCCTTCAGTTCTAGAATTACTGCTGATGATGATGATGGTAGTATCCATTACTAATTTAGGTGTGTGTATACGTGAACATTGATAGCTAAGTATTAGATTAATGGTGGTCAATTGCAGTTAGTTATTCTACAGCTTCTTCATATAAATAATTAATCTATTATGTCTTATATTATACACTATTACCGCCATTTATATTCACATTTTCTTCATCGTTTGCTTGTATTGTGGTATATTGTTCCGTCTTAATGCATTTATGTACATTTCCAATATTTCCAGTTCCCGAGCTTTCCTAGTTTCTAACTATATTTATCGCACCTTTTAAAGAGCACATTTTATTTGATTAATCCTTGTCAGTCACTTTTATTCTACTCGTAATTAATAATACAACATTAATTTGTGTTTTATTTATTTTATAAAAAATACTATATCTATATTATCTTAATTTTTCAATGTTCTTGAGCGCGTGTTTTAATTGTTTCCGTCATGTGGAGAAGAATCATAAAAAACACGGTGCTAAATATAATAAAGAGGCGTCTTCTTTTTGTGTTCATGTATGAATTAATTAATACTAAGCCGAGACAAGCGTTTTAATTAACCCTTAAATTTATGCGGCAACTTAACACTAACCACTCAATTTATGTAGCACAGTTAAAATTTAACAAAGCACCGACCTTAAGAATGATACGAAAATTTTGTTATTATGGTTATATTTTTTTTCCTAGTTACAAAATGAGTTTTGAAAATTAGAAGTATTTTCATTTTTTGTTTTTGTGTACCAGGAAGATTTTAAAATAATAAAGTATTTTATTGTTTTTTAATAAAGGATTTCAAAATAATAAATATGATTAGTTTTGAAATGTACTGATTAACTGTTGGTCTTGTGGTTAGGACTCTCGCCTTGTGATTCAATGGTTGCGGGTACGAACCTCACTCCAGATCAGCAAGGTAGTCCTATTTTCATAGCACAAGCGTTTAGCTTAGTTTGAAAATAGTAAGAATATTGATGTGACAAGTATTCCGTGTTCGCATCTCTATTTAAAAAAAATTAGTACACACTTTGATTTATAGAGTTACCAGTATCTAAATCAGAAATTAAATGTCGAACCTTTATTTATCATAATCATAAGAATACAAGCTGAAAAGTTAAGCATAGTTTTCAGGACCGTTACAATAATAATATTAAATTTTTTAATATGTGGTTGTACTGACTATTTTTCTTCCAGCTGGAAATATATTATAATATAAATTTTCAAGCACTATAAATTATTTATTTTGATATATGAATAGGTCAAAATTTTAGAAAAATCAAACAAAATCCGTGAATTTATCCATTTATCGAAAAAAAAATGACTACCACCGGGATGCGAAACAGTAACTTTGCCTTGCTGGGATTCACTATATCAACAATTTAATATCACGAAAAATTGAAACGAAAGAAAATTGACTTCATTAGAAAATATTTTCTTAAATATTGTTCTCAGCTTTAAATGGAAAATTACTAAAAAAAATCACGATTATATTTTTATTTTATATTAGAATTATTATATATAGATATATATTATATAACGAATATTAGATATATATATATGCGTGTATCATATTTCCTGAAACTTTTAATGTATGTGCTTTTTGAAATTTATTTTATACTCTTTATGTAAAAGCCTAATGGGCGTAAACAAATAAATAAATAAATATATATATATATATATATATCTATGTATTTGATACATACCTATTAATTAAAAATTAAATAGTTGTATTAACCTTAATAATTAATCAATTTCAAAAGGATGGACCTTTTTCCTTGCACTGCCCCAGCTTATTGTCTCAGTAGGCAAGTGTTGGGGTCGGTTCTTCTCGTTCTTGGGCTGTGTCTTCTTCGGTTCTGGGTATCGCTATAATCCGGCTGTTTTTACTCCTTTTCTTTTAGCGTAGCGTCTGCTTGTCTGCTTGTCGGCTTGTTTACTTGTCTGCCGAAAAAACTTTGGATCAATTTTTAACCCCTTTTCCGTGATCAAATCTAGCTGAAACTTCGCAGGCAGACTCGTGGCGATGATAAAAATGATCTATCAAATTTTCGTTAAAAAAAATTTAATACTTATAGTATAATTTTGGATTTTTCGAAATTTTAACGATTTATAATATATATTGTTTAATTTTCGAGCCCGACGCGTGGAGTAGGCAAGAAACCTGTTTCAATGAGAAAGGGAGTATAATAAAAACTTGGTTTTTATGGTTTTATGTTTTTTTTTATTTTCTGGAGTATTTTGGAGCATTGAGTCATCCAGCAGTTCTTTGGTCTTCTTCTGGATGACCGCCGATGTTACGATATAAGATTATATATGACAATAGGTTTTTCTCGCGGCCGTGCGTCTTTACAAGCCAGTGTGATATCGAATGGCGCGCGTCCTCCCGTACCGTTTCCGCGACCGTCACATACACTCGCACACTTACATAAGCGCCCGCGTATACACAAACATATATGTACATCAAGATTCATTATATATATATAATAAATTGATTGTATTATTTGTACGAGATCTTGCATCTCATAATGCAGGGAAAGATTGCCGGGAGTCGGGGCCCTGGAAGAAGGAGGACTTCATGGCTGAAAAACTTGAGACAATGGTTTGGCAAGTCTACTGTTGAGCTGTTCTAGGCCACAGTCAATAAAGTCCGCATAGCCAACATGATAGCCAACGTCCGTTAAACGGACAGGGCACGAGAAGAAGAAGAAAAAGAAGAAGATTTGTACATATCTACTTATATTATTTCATTAATTACACTTACACTTTTCCATCGTCAGTATACAATATAATCAATTTAAAAATGTCAATCTACAATGTTTCTGAATCAGTTGAAAAAATATATCATACAATATCGATACATAAAAAAAAAACAAAAATTTTAAAAAGTTTTAGTTTCTGATGAAATCAAATGTATAGATATTATGCAAGAGCGCGAAAGTCCTACTACGCTCAGTACCTTAAATAATAATTTCACCTTATAATAATATTATATTTTCTATAACAATGCATTGATTCTGGAAAAGTACTCATAACAGCATTCAAACGTGATGGAGTAATTGATTTGGCTTATTCCCAGAGCAGATGCAATTAGCAAAATTCAATTATAGCCCAAAATTGTGAGAAATGTAATTTGCTGTTTGTCAAAGTAAAACACATTCGGTTATGATGCCGATGGCTCGCATGAGCCTTGTACAGTTTGTAACAATTTCTAAAGAACCCAATTATTACCAAAATGAGGTCTTTTGTTCGGAGGGTACACATTTACTCCCCTACCAGGTTTAGAAACGTAATTAATTACGTGACGTTATAAAAAAGTTTCAAATTTCTGCAGCACGAAAAAACGTCAAATTTAATGAAGATATTATGTTTCTCCTTTTCTATTTAAGGTTTTGAAAAGAAAAATATATTTTTTTCAACAAATACCATCCAATTATTTGGATACTGAAAAATATGAATACGAAATCTTTTAACATAATTATATAAATTACTAGCTATGCCCGCAACTTCGCCCGCGTAGAATTCAGTTTGAGACTATAAGAATATCAGTGAAAAATGAATATAATAACTACTAGTACAAATTATGTTTTTTAAAATACATTTTTTGATTGTTTTTATATTTAAATTTAATTTTTTATTTTCATTATGTTAATTTTAATTTTATTTATTTTAATTTTAATATTAAATTAATTTAAAATTAAAATAAAAAACATTATATTTAAAATTTACTACAATAATAATATCACATTATCTGCTTAAATTACCCCCGACAGATTAAAATTAATTTTAAATAATACTAGCTGTGCCCGCGCGGCTTCGCACGCGTAGATTTTCAATACACTATATTTCATAGAACTTTCGCGAACCTTCTAGAACACGCTCCTTCTAGAACTTTCAAGTAAGTTATTGAATGTACAGGAAGCTTCTAGACTCATCGACACATTCCGCCACTCAGTTTAGAACTTTATAGAACTTTCGGGAATTTTCTAGAACCTTCTCCTTCCAGAACTTTCTAGAGCAGGTTTTTCCGGAACATTCTAGACTCACCGACACAGTCGTCGCGCCTATTTTGAAACAATCTGAATCATTTGCGGCCTTCCCATAACAAAACAATGTGCTAGAAAGAATATTTTCGTCACCCACTCCCACCTATGCTCAGCCACCCCCACCAAACTCACTCATTTTAAATGGCACACTAAGGGCTATCCACCACTATAACCATCAGGAGGTGGTAGTATCTGGTTGTGAAGAAAACTTGGCGGATAGGGAAACACGGCTTTTTTCTTTATATATATATATATAGATATATTATTGATATATATATATATAATATATTAATATATCTATTATATATATGATATTGATTTTAGTTATATTTTATCAATTTGTGAATTAATCTTAATATATAGATATATGTTGTTGCAGACTTTTTACAGGCCTTTTAAAGTTCTACAACTTTCTTTATAGAAAGCATTCATATATCTCTTACCGTTAAGGCAGAATTTGTAAGAAATGCATTCGCTTCGTTTTTTCGTCGACTTCCGTTACAAAATTGGTCTCCGTAAAAAGCCCTTTTATTCTAAAGGGATAATATATATATAACGTATGCCCATTTTGAAGGTCTACTCTAAATATTGGTGAAAGAATTTTTGAAATCGAATGAGCAGTTTCGGAGACTACCTCCTACATTCAAACTTACAAAATTTACTACTTTATATATTAGTATAGACTAAAATGTATTTAGGTAGTATAGACTAAAAGGTAATTTTCAAATATATCGATCGTGTATTATAACTAACTTAATATCTAGAGGTAGGCAGAGTATTTCTTGGCACACAACAATCCCCTCGTCCACTTTCATACATCTTCTTGTGCAAGCTTTTTGGTTGGTGAAGCCTCTAACAGGGTCGTCCTCCAATCTTTAACGTCAGGCCTTTCATGGTTGACTTCTCTTCTTGTTGGCTTCAGTAATTTTCAATTTTCAATATTCAAAAGACCAGGTAACTAATTTTTCTGCAAAATTTTTCATAGAAAATTTAGATATACTTCAGATGGCTATTGCGGCTCATAGCGTTCTTGGTCGATAAACAAACATACCAAATGGGATAATCATTTTTGATTCAAACGATGCGTGTAGGTGTATTCGTTTTTGTTTTTTTTTTTTCATTATAATAATAATATATCCGGATCAATCTAAGGTTATAGAAAAGTACCTCGAAGTGCCCATAAAAACCGAGATATAAGACGCGGCGGGCGGTCGAGCGAGGAGTTTTCAGTTTCAGTAAAACGCGATCTCCGATCACAACATTTTTGAGCGATAAAAATGAACGATTTATCAAGTGATTATTGGAGCGAGTTCTGACGAAGCGATTTCTTGTGTGTTATTTGTCTTAATTATTTTTGATAAATTTATTTATTTAACGAAGAATTTAATTCGGACCCCATATTTAATCGTTAATATATGTGTTGAAATAAGTTTACTACCTGAATTTGAATTTTAAAGATAAATATAAGAAAACAAAGACCTTGCTTCATCTTTTGTTTTTATTTATTGAGTTTTAGATTTGATTTCTTTAATATCATCATTTTTTAATATTTTGTTTTTCTATTGTATGATTTTAATTATTGTTATTATTAATATTATACATAATATCTTCTGTTTTTATATCTTCTGTTTTTGTTTTAATTTGTTACTTAAGACTTAATGTTTAAAATTTGAATTATTTTTATATATGTCTCATTAAATGTATTGTTTTTCATCTCATTTTTTTTTCAACGGTACTTTACATCGTATAAAAACTGAACAATAAATAAAATATTTTTTTAAGTGTATCACGAAATCTAATCCCCATCTCTAAATATTGCAAAAAAATATTATGAGCAGTTTTCCCAATAAAAATTAAACATTGATTTGATATTCATAAATTCTAGTAAACTTTCCTGCCAACTTTTAGAATATAATGTGAGATTAAATAACGAACTTATATTTCATGTGCAAAATTTATACATGTTTATATATTAATATGTTGCTTGACAATATTTACGTAACGAGAATGGAATTTCCGTAGGGTTACAGATTGCGCTATGAAATCTTATTGCATAGGTTTGGTACTATCGTTGAATTTACGTAATACTTGATGTTAAGCTCTGCAATGTTGCGCATGTGACCGCAGTGCTGCCATGGTGCCGCCGCCAGATTACGGCCCATTTCCAGACTAGAGAGTGCGGTACTCATGGGGATTGATGTGCAAGCACATGAGCTCTTCTCAGGAATTCGAGGAATCAACTCAGGAATTCGAGGAATCAACTCAGGAATTCGAGGAATCAACTCAGGAATTCGAGGAAACAGAAAAATAATGAGGAGCATTAATGTTATTTGAAACAGCTGATCTCGTCGATATGTCTGGTGTTGTAGTGTGCGTGAGGCGGTGCGCAGTGTGGGTGTTAATGCTTCACACACGCATACACGCAGGCACGCCCGTGGGACTTACGCCTGACGGCCTGGCGCTCAATTTTACACTTACGAAGAGCAGAGGGACATCCAGAATAAATATATTTTGAATAGAGTTTAGAAGTACGTGCAAGTAAGAAAATAAACTCTATACATTTCTCAGACACATAGGTACACGAGTACACCATATCACTCCTACATAGAAAATATTTTTCGGGGTGATCCCGCCTCACATAACGTTGTTATATTTTTTTTTTATCTCTTCAAACGTTATATAAATTTATTAACTATAACTAGCTATAACCCGTCAAAAATGACGGTAATTTGACGGTAAGGAATAAGTATTTATTTATTTTATTTAAAAAAAGCAATTCAAGGAACACATTTATACGAATTAAATATTGATATTAAAAATGTAATATTTTCTATATTTTGCTCTAGCTCCCTGAAGGCATAACTTTTATGAGCAGTCGCTAACCTGTGAATAAGCATTCTTTTAAATGAAAATTTTGTGCGACCGAGCTTTTACCCTTCTTTTTCAGTCAGGATAATGAATGAAAATGACAACAGGTAGAAAGAGCAAACATCCGTTGGGGAAATTTTCCGAGTAGACGAAACAACGACTGCAAAGTGAGCAGATAGAATAGACAGTTGAAACACGTGTTTATTTTATAAAACGTATCGTGGAAATAGAATTCATCGGATAAAAGAATTGCATTCACAGTATCCGGTGTATGTAATGTTTTACCGTATTTAGCTTGTGGCTGATAGATGCCAAATTTGGTCGGAGTAATCCATACAGGATTCACCGTCGACTACTATAGACAGATTCTTCTAAGATAAATTATTGATCAGTAATGAGGAAGACCATTCGTACTTAAAATTATCGCACTGTTTATTCACATACAATTACATTATTCTAATTAACTTAACATCCATTCAATAATTTCGGTTACAATACTAATTCTTAAAAGAGTAACAAAAGAGTGGTTGACTAGATCGAGGCAACGGAAAGGTTGGTTCACTTTTTTTTTCTTTCCGCTCTCTGTGTTGCCATGACCGACTTTTTTAATATTAAAAGTCTAATAATTCATTATTTCATACAATTAAATAGCAACCTTTAATATTACAATTTCAGAATTCAAATAGACAAGAGAAATGTACACAAATTGTATTTATTGGATTCATTTATATTCAACATCACTTTTTATACGAGTGACTACTCTTCATAAAATATGTTCATTATTCATCACATTATTCATTATTTCCGCAGCTTGGGATGTTCATCATTAATTATTCATGATAAAAGGCAATTCAAAATTAATATTGTACAAATGAATGTGAATAAATAACAAAATGTTAATAAATTACGTTTTTTTTTACAATTTTGCGTTGCCATTATCCTTAATTCGTTAATAATGATACAGACAGATATTAAAATATGTAACAATAAGTATAAATAATTAGAGCAGTTAAATAAAATACACATTGAATTTCATCACCAGGAAATTTTTCACGACAAAAATTGTTAAATTTCCAGTAATTTGACATATTATTATTATTTGTTCGCTCTCAGAAAATTGATTCTACGTAATACATTTTACGTCTTGAATAATCCATCATAAAATAAATCATTTCGGTAGGTACCTGTTACCTGTACATTACTAAACAATGGTTAAATTCATACGAACATTGAATTTGCGAGCAGAGAATGGGAAATGAGGTTTTACCTGGAAATGTGGAAATCTAATTAGAGCTATGAAAACCCTGACGTGTCTAGCAGAACAGCTTTCAAAATATTTTAGTTTTCATTACCACCCGAGTAATTTCCCGGGTCATGCGATTATCCAAAACGAAAGAATTTCATTACATTTCGTTCCACGTTTCCACGTAAATGCGGTAGGCACATTTTTTAAAAGATTTACTTCGTTCTTAAGCACTCTTTATAATATGATAAAATATTTCTACATTATTTTTATTAATTATAAAAATTTATTAATGATTACCTAAGGGACTTAGGGCTCGGGCTCTTCATAAAGAAAAGATTTCCAATTACTTATTGCTATTACGAATATAATACGTAAACAACGATTTTGGTAAGAAATCCTTCTGAGATTTATAATTTTTTATTAAAATAAATTGTTTGATTACATCACGTTATATTTTCTGTATCAAACATCTTTGATTTATTTTTTATTGTTATAATTATTATATTCCCCATTTCATTTTTATTTAATTAAGATTTTGATTAAATTTCATTTTGCATAAAGTTTAAAAAAATTAATTGTCAAATTTCACTAATCTTTTGCATTTTTTTCTTTTATCTTATTTAATTCTAAGTGCATTAATTTGAAAGTATGTCTATATTTAGTTCCAAATGTTGTATAGTTACTTTTTAGATACCTGAGCAAAACATGCGTAGTCTCTCGTCTCTCCCGCCATCACCACTCCTTCTTGACATAATTTGATATATTTTTTTTCTCTTTCTCCGGATATATCATCCGCTCTTGTCTTTAAAGTACCTTAATTACAACTTTTTTGGACCTGCGTAAAACAAAAGCATTGATATTTCTTCCTACATTTTCCAACGACTTTCAGGTCTATTAATAATAAATATATTATTTATATTATCTAATAACTATCTATTCCAAAAAAGTTTTAAATAGTTATCTTTGTCAAATTTTGAATACGAATAATGAATTATGCTTGCGAAATTAATGGAATTGTGGTAATTGAATGCTTTTCTTGATAGTGATCGCTTATTTCGCCACTACCTCAAATATTTAATAACGTAAATAGTGGTTTCTCCCAGACATGGCTTTGGGATATTCATTATTGTTATGATTGGAAATTCAAGCCCTTGCCTCATCCTGTGCTCCTGGTATTTGAAGGCTCTTGTATGTTCTTACGGGAGGTACCTACACGATATGATGAACTCCAGCGGTACACAACCCGTAGTTCGATGAATTAGTCCAATGTCTACAAAATTAATTAATTATTATTATCTTTAATGTTCTGAAAAAAGATAATATGTTTATTTTAAATCTGCAGTGTATAATAACCAGAATATTATTAAAACTTGAAAATGTAATGACTGTTTGTCTCAGAAAAATAATCTTATTTAAAAATTAATACTAGTCCACTAAACTACTACTACTACTTCTACTGTTAGACTGATGGACTACCAAATACGACTACCGGTACAACAAGTCTACCATCTATATAATACTTTTTCCCAACCAGTAAAGTCGCCAGTTCTTTATAAAAGTTTTATTATTAATTGTACATTATATGTAGTGTTTAAATGTGAGTTAGACGTTACATGACGGAAATACACTACAGCTTTATATTTTTATTGACATATTTATATTACATTTGTAGGTATTACATTATACACTTTTTGTAGGCTACACGCCCTCACCCATCCGAACTAGGTCGGTAACTTGCTGGAATTACAATAACTACACTGATGATCAGAAACGAATATTTAACAGAAATTTCGTCTTTTAAGAGTTGCTGCAGTAAATATAATTTTGGACGATGAAATAAGTTTGTAAGTAAATCTGAATTTAGTTTTATGTTTAAGCGAATAGTCATTAAAATAAACAAATGGTTTTCTATACGTTAATTTTCAGTTTCAAAATCCTTTAATTATAATTCCCATGATTTTGTACCGCTTTACGGCTAATTTGTAAGAAATTTGATAATTATTTAGTGTAACATTTTAATTATGTACCTGTGTTTAATCTTTTCAATGTTAGAGTAACATTAATATAATTTAAATCCGATATGTTTTTCTAACCATACGGATATTTTCTACTCAGTATCCTTATTCTCATTCAAAATATTTATTACGAAATTAAAATTAACATTATTTTTTATATATGTTCTGAGATCACAATGACTGGATTTGTTCACTGCGGGATTAAAAAAAACAATTAAAGAAAAAATTTAAAATAGCTGCGAAATATATGTATACTGTTGAGAATGTGAAATATATGTATATGCATGAGAAGGGCTGCAGATGTCTCTTGCATGGTCCCATCAAATATGCGGAATGTTTTCAAATTTGGAATAAATATACAACTTTCGAAAATTTGATAATGTGTGGATGTTCTTACGATGGAATTAGTGAACGTTGCATTGTGTAGAGTGATCACTTAAGCCAACTCATACAGGTTGTAAGCCCTAAGTCATCATATATAAGACTTCCAAACAAGTTTGTCATTTAAATAGTTATTATTATATAATTCGTCTTATATAATTTATCTTAATGAAAATTAATTTATTATGATTTATAATGTTTACAATACTTTAAATAAATGGTAGGTAGTAAAGATATCTAGTCACGATTATCATAATGAAGTTGGGGAGAAAACTGATAAGGCAGCGATATCCGGCTGCTTAAGGGACACAAAATAGAGGAAGTGTCACATGCTCATAGATAGCAAGGTCAGAATTTACAAAACCTGTGTCAGGCCCTAAAAAAGTACTAGGGAAGACGTAGAAACTAGGGCCGACACAGTTAGGACCAAAAGCCTTCTTCGGACGTCTGAGATGAGGGTACTGCACACTATAGCAGGTAGAACTCTCAGGGGCAGAGTTAAAAGTTCTGAAATAAGAGAGGTCTGTCAGACAGATAGGGTAGGAAGAAACGATGCTGGATAGACCACTTGGATAGGATGGACGGTACAAGAATTTCCTATGTGATTGCCCACAATAACCCGTGGGACATTTCATGCCAGAAAGACCACCAAAAAGATGGAAAGATAGCTGGTGATCCATTTGCCGATGGGACGGCTTCCGCTCAGGAGCAGAACAATGATTTAGAACAAGATGAAGAAGAAGAAGTATGCAGATAAAATCAACATTCAAAATGGTAAAATTTTAAACATTCAAAGGCATTTGCAAGCATCAGGTAAATAGGCGTATTTTGTACTCAAAATAAAAACACGAATAGGAGTTAAAAGTAAAAAATAATATCGTCGGATACATGAGATATATCTCAGAATTTTTCTTTAAAGTACGCAACAATTCACTTTTTTAAGATAACAGACACCTGTTCAGCGTTATTTTAACATTTTAGTTCAGCTTAAAATTTCGAAAGCTCTGATAAGTACCTACAGGGTGGTTAGGTATCGTCTGCTGCTCTGACAACGAGCTTTCACCCCGGACACCGAGGTAGTACGGGAGCTTTTACCGTTGAATCAATTCACATTATTCAGCCGTGAAGCTTTGTTTACACACAGCTTGTACCTTAGATGTTAATGTTTATATGATACATATATAAATACTTTACAACCAAGTCTGGGAGAAACATTTATTTGATATTTAAAACGTTTTGCATGAAATTTTAATCAACTATTCTTATCAGTTATGGATTTTATAAATTATATATTTAATTATAAAAAACATTAATTAACATATTATATTGAGTTTATTTAAATTTTTCAAGTATAATTACCTACTGGATTTTTATCCCCAGAAGGTTCGTCAATAATCAAGATAAATGTGGAAGTCTTTTTCAGTGTTCATAGGGCTTACGACCGAAGTGGATGTAGAAGTCTTTTTTTTAAAATTTATTTATTTATTTCAAAGATTACAAAACCTATCACAGTACTTTGATGTTACACAAAATACCGTTTATAATATAAAATGACAAAAAAATTCATAATATAAAATGAGAAATTAAATAAAAGTAAGTAAGTAGGATAACAAAGATAAAATATGTAAAATGCAGATTAAATACAAAATATACAGACGAAATTAAGTATAAAATAACAGAGATAAATATTAATTACAGAGTAAATATAAAATAACAAATATATAAAAAACTGTGTTTTTGGTGTTCATAGGGCTAACTACGTATCGTACGGCTGGCTTAATCGATCACTTTACACGATGTTACGTTCACCTTTTTTACCCAAGATAGACTGACACATCTATCAAATTTTCGAAAGTTTTATATATATATATATATATAGTAATACAGTTATATTTATACACGTAGTATCTTATCTATATATATATATATATCTATCTATGACATATTTATATATTATTATATATATTATATATATATCTATATATATATATGTTAAATCGAAGGCTTTCACGGGTACAATATGTGTTAGTTCTAACTACTTTGGGGGTAACCCGTATCAAATTCTGGTCGTTAGGACCAGTCGTCTGCCGACGTTTCGAACAGATCTCACTGTTCATCTTCAGGGCGCCTTGTCGATGAGCTGCTTCTCCAAAAAGCGTACAACCGTTTGGGTCCGGAGCTCACCGTCAAGTGAAAGTTTGAAAAATTCTGCGTTAGGTGTTTGTGGAGTGGGTTTCTCCAGCGACGCCGTTATCGAGTTTTGCTCGGCTTCTAGTAATCCGTATATTTACTTTATTATCGTCATTATACAATTTTATTAAGGTTAAATCATATCAAAATTCATAAATGTACCATTTTATTTTATAGAAAAATAAAAATAGTTTATATTGACTTATATTTCTGAGAAAAAAAAATATTTTTTACCAATTAATTAGATAAACAGTTTTATAAATATGTAATAACTATTAAAAATTTATTAATTATTTAACAATTAAACATTAACAAATAAGAACATAGGTATATATTACGTATACATTACAATGGAGCAAATATAGTCAAATATCTTTGTAACATCGACATCTGGCCGCGTTATTTAAATGTGCGAATCTCAATAGCGTGATATAAAAATCAAAAACACAAAATTTTGCACTCAATACACGCAAATTACGAGAGAAAATGACAAAAAATTTAAAAGTTTTCCATGAAGTTTCCAGACAGTTCATCTCACGACGAAGTATAATAAATAGCAAAACAAGAATCTGAACAAGTCTGTATAATTTATTTGAACTTAACAAGCTGTAATATCGAAGTAAAATTGAGAAAATTCCGTATATTTATGTATACATATTTGGAGTCCAAATTGATCCCGTAATTTACTGAATGGAAGAACTTGGCTTGTTTCATACAAAAGCTCGTTCAACCCGAACGACATTCAAACGGATAGGATATTGGAGAAAATGAGTTTTCCATTGAATTACGTATTTGTAATATAGCTACAGATTGGATGATAAAATATTTCAAGATAAATGTTGTATTCGAAATAAATTCAACTGAAGTAAAGCAGGCAAAATTAAACAATTATTTATTATAATTGTATTATAATAATTGTTAATGACGGGATATAAAGTTTGTTACAATCTCAGTTTATTAAAACAGCAAAATTATTAACGTTGTTAAAGGAGTAGCAAAAGCTGCCGCATTTATTTAATATTAACTATTGAATGCGTTCATGGAGACGAAAATACGTCATGGAAGTTATTACGTCATCTAAGCTTGTTGCTCTCTGTCTCACCATGTGTTAATGATGTTCGTTGAATGTAGCACGATTTTGTTTTGATGCATCTCGAGTTAAAATTTGAAATTGAAAAGATCAATTATAGAACTAACTTACTCACCATCACGCCGATTCCCCGCAGGGTTAGGCAGAGAGGATTGAACTATTGAACTCTTCTATCCTGGCACACCACTTTTGCTTCTGCCACATTCATACATCTTCTCATACAAGTTCTACGGTTGTTGCGGCTTTTAACGGGGCCATCCTCAAACATTTGTTGTATCTGGTCATGTCAGGTCTTTCGCGAACGCCCTCTATTCCTGTTGCCTTCAACACTCGCCTCATATATTTTCTTTACCGTCCTTTCCTCGTTCATACGTTGCACATGGCCAAACCATCTCAGCACTCCTTTCTTTATTCTATCCATACTACAGCCAGCATTGCATTCACGTCTAATTTGTTCATTCCTTACCCTATCGACCAAAGATTTTCCACACAAGCGTCTTAGTGACCGCATTTCTACCGCATTCAGTCTACTTTCATTCCTCTTTTGCCAATTCCAGGCTTCACTTCCGTACATTAGGGTTGGCACTAGAACGCCATTATGTACCGCTAGTCTTGCTTCTTTTGACAGATTCTTATTGGCCATCATTGCATTTAGAACATAATTTTATTTATTTATTCCCATACACGAATATACATATAATTACTTAAAATAATTATTATGATGAATTATAAATATAATATCGCAAGATGCTAGAAACAAAAGGAACTGCACATAATCAAAGATTCTCCAACACGTTTGGAATAAATTAGAAATATTTGGAAGGAACACATGTAAATCTACCAGAATGCTTAAGAGAGGACAATTTTTAAACAATGCGTGGCAGCGGACAAGAGTCCTTGTTTGACATTAGCAAAAAGCCGCACATAAGAGAGCGAGCGACTCAGTGCGAGTATTGGCGACCAGCCATTATAGTACCAGAGTACCTACCTGTGTGCGGAATATTTTGTGTTAATAATGATATATTTTTGTGACTATAATTATATATTTTTTACATCCCGCATCCGCCCTTCTAACATCTGTCGGAGGGCAAACTTTGAAAATATTTCGTTACATGAATAGCACGTTGGATTGGTATTATTTAAAAGTGTTTCAAAGTTTACTTAATAAACTCAAAAGGGTTGTGATAACTCCGTTGTAAGGGCGAAAGATTATAGAAATTGTCGCAGACGTATTATTTGAAAACGTTAAAAATGTTTTTTATTCCATCAATATACCCCATATTATTTATAGAAATACATAGTCTTTATATAGTATTTCATTGGTATATTATAATATACACTGAAAGTATGTATTTCATTGGTATACTGGTTATGACTCTCAATTCAAATGAAAGTAAATACGAAATTAATATTTTTTCTCAAATGGGCAACTCTACAGGTAACGGTAAATAGGAAATAAAATCATTTAATTTACAGAGTTAGTGAAGTAGTTAAATCTGGATATAATTAAGTATTTGGAGAACTCAATTATTATTATAACTGATTCATAAAATAAATACACACATCTGCCGAATACATTAGTTAGAGGCAAGCGTATTTAAGCGCTTGCAGTCAGTATATTGAAGCAAAAGTTATATTTACATATTGTCACGTGTCGTGGCTGCAGGAGGAATTAATGATAATGCTGGAATTTAATACAGGATTTATGAATTACTGATTTATTATTTAATCGATCGCAAAAAGTCATATAACACTATTAAAATGCTATTCCTTAAATTAAACTGTTTCGTAAATTTATCACTCGTAAATAGACACTTTATAATCGCTTTAACATTTTATTCACTATTCACTAGAATATTCCATCCAATTTCCGCACTTATTAATTTCGCTTCGGTTTATTTCGCTACGTAAGAACTTTCTAGAAAATCTCTGTCGAATTACCGCTCGCTTGGCCAGCTGATGAGCCTGGCCCTCGCAACTCGCGGCTACGTTTGCTTCCGTGCTGCTGTCAACAACACCTCTCTCTTCCTTACTCCCGTGTGCAGTATTTATATTGGCTAATGCCGATATCGAAATTTTCAGATATTTTCAGTGTTTACGAAAACTTCCTCGTGGCTTTCAGGCTTTTGTAGATGCTTCTCGGAAGCCGTAGATTAAGCTAGGCTGTTCTGGAAACTTCGGTAGTATTGTGATCATTTCAGACAACTGTCACTTGACTTGAGTGCGTGATTCTTTTTAGCCCCGTTACAATATTATTTTTGAAAGAAGATTTGTCAGAATATACCTATTAAAATCTGAAATATAATGGTATATATATTAAAATAATTGTGATAAAAATATTTCTAGAAAAAATCTTGTTAATGGCTTATTACTGACTGCACGAAGCTGCTGTTTGGATAGGCACTCTGCCACTGAAAGCCACCATTCGAATTACTGTTTAAAAATGAATATATTTTTGTTCTCCGTGCAATAATTATGCCGCCGATATGTCCGCTGCCAAATATGCTCCATTATATAAGCGTTCGTGTAAATATTATCGCGATCGCGCGTTCGCAGATGTTTGGACCGCTACAGTTTCATAGCCCTGTCGTTGGCAATAAAATACAGTGGCTGGATAGCCATACAAAGGCCGAAATGACTAATGACAGTAGATTATGGCGGGAAAAAACGAAGGTACCAACAAAATGGCGGTAGCAAATGTTTATTACCAACCGTCGCCAGCAGAGATCACGGCACAACCCTTTTTTCTGCAACACATTAATGGCGGCGGATACTTTTAGCTTTTTAATTGCGATGTCAACGTTGACAAATTTAAGAAAAGGGAGGATATTACTTTTATTCTTTTAATCATTTTGTGTGCCGTGACTTTTGGAACGGGCTGCACCGCGCTTCACATTTCAGCGCTTAGATTAATTTGCACCCAAATTAATCGCGCAAGTTTGCACAAAGGTTTCGGCCAAATCCCCTCACTTGTTTGTGCATGAAAAAAGTGAAGATTTTTTTTTTACTATCAGGACTTTAAATAATCACAAACAATTAATGTATGGTTAGGATTGTATGATTTATTATTCGTATATTATCACATATTACTCTATACCTTTGTTACCAACACTTGCGTCATATATCTTTCTTATTATTGTCATCTTCATATTCTTACTATTCATTCGTTCAACATTGAGTAGCTTCTTGGTATACTGGTTAAGACTATTGACAAATAATCCAGTCGGTGGTTTGAGCTCCATTCCAGGACACCAGCTGGTTCTTTTAAAAGTGAACTTAGCCAAAACATGAAATATACACACTTTACTCTATATTACGGCTAATGTCACGGTGTGAAAAATCCTGTCGCATGATGCGTGCGCACTTCGTTGCATACTGAAATTTTACGTAAAATACTCCGATAAAAGTATTACTTCAAAAAAGATGACTAAACTACCTGAGCGACACTATTCGATAAGCTCAATTATATTCTTTATAAATTGAATATTATATAAATTTTATTTATACATATAAATATTTTATAATTTAACACATTTGTTTAAAATATTTTGTTTCATGTAGCATGTGACTGTTTTGAATTTCTTGGGTTCAATAATTATGAAGTCTATGTAAATGAAATAACAAGTGGATTTTAGAAGAGTAACAAAAGTACTATGAAAAACACTGACATTTATTGATTGTCTGTACCTTATAGGGGTTTCGACTTGCACCTTCGTTCGCCAGCTGTTGCCCCTATGTGGAATATGATATTATACATTTTGAATATTAACGACCGGCCATTTTAAAGGACTATTAAGTAGAAACTTTGGCACCGACTCCATTCTGTCTCCCGTGTATCTGCGTTGCCTGAGAGAAAATTAATTTCTTCTGTTAAATTAATATTTTGTAATTCTGAGAATATTTTTCTTTTTTTAATTAAAACACATAATCTACAGTTGCAATTTTATAAGATAATATAAGAAAAGTTTTTTCTTTAAGAGTATATATTGTTGTATCAAAGATATTACAGATTAAAAAAAAATGGATAAGCTTATCCCGATATCACCTAGTGTGTATTATTCAGAGGTTTTTTAGATTCATTGTGTAATGTATCTGGATGGACGCCTGTCTGAGCGCGTGAAAGGGATGGCAGATAGAGAGGGAAATGGGATAAAAGAGACGCGTGCTACGAGGCGCGTCATTACGATAGCCATCTCGAAAGCACGCATTTGGAGAGCTATTTAGAACGGCTGATTGTACCATTTCGCGATATTATTAGATTTCGTGATTTTTTCTGGATGTCGCACCGCCCTTGAAGCGTCTCTTACGCAAAAACGGCGCTATATAAATTAACATAAACATAAACATTATAAATAAAAACCCAAAATCACATTTAGATTTTCACTAAGGACCCCAGACTCCCGACAATGATCCTTGTCACACATTGTATCAAGATCATAGCAATCTTTGCAGTATATGCAACACATGCAGCAAGTTCATTGCAATTTACAATTGATACCTATTCTAAAATGTAGTAAAAGAAGAATCATTTACGACAGACTGAGATATTTTCGTCTCTAATTATTCGTAATCATTAATCGTTGTCGTGACGACATCGCAAACACCGGAATTGAAGAAGTTCTAGGTTCGTAACCCGATTGGAGCAAAATATTTTTTTTATATGTAATTTTCTTCTGAATATATTTCTATTCGATTACTCTAATTCTAACTTGTTTTTAATTATATACGAATCAATAACGACAATCCGTTATAAATTAATCAATTTTATTAATAAAATATAAATTTCCAAAAATTTTAAAGAATTTTATATTTATAGAATTTTATAATTCCTCACCGATTTCTCGCTGTAAAAATAATAATTTCGTGAATCGCTCTGCGTACAGAGCGTAGTGTGGGACGGTACGAGTATTCGTTCTACCCGGATATTTTGGGCACTGATGATTGACATATTTGTTCACGTATTTGTATAAAAATTTAAACATGTCAGACTTCATAATATGTTGCATGAGCATAACATTTACATTTCTAAACTAGCCTCGATAATATTTACAACAAGCTGTTCGCACCCGGCATTACCCGGGTTAAGAATTTCGTTCAAAATAGGCTTGTGGGGATCACAAATACTTCATTGTTATGCAAAATCTCTAATATAAACAATGTATCCATTTCATATAGGCTGCGAAGGATGGGATATTCGGGGGGGGGGTCGGAGTCCTGAGTTGTCCGATTTTACCCATATTTTCAAATATGGGTCAAATCGGACAAACGGTGTAGATTTGTATAGAGAACAGACTGACGAACATTGCGTTTTATAGGTATAAAAGTACCTATACCTTTGCCAAATGCTTTAGGTCTTTCTAAGTTCCTAATAACCGGAGTTTTTTTAAAACAAATAAAATATTTCACAATTCCCAATAATAATAATTTCTATTGTCCGTTCGTTACTTTCTATCCAAAAACTGATCTTATTCCTTTTTAAAAATTAGTATGATTTCGAAATTGTTATCAAATAAAATTCTCTAAATTATTATTTTTTTAAATATATTTAGATTTTTTTTAAATATTCCAAATTAATGAAAATTAAAATTAATAATTGTATCCATTACTATATCGCATACGTAATCATTAACCAATGCATATATAATTCTCTATGTAACAATGTCCGTCACCGATACTATAGATGCCAGTAGTCCATCACAGATGGCTCAAGTATTAATGAGGTATAATATAATCTTCTTCTTTTGTTAGACCCTTGATCTGTGTTGACAGGTCAGTCCTGGTTTTGTAACGAGGACGTCCAGCTCTCTCTTCATATCTTTGGTGGTCTCCCTGGCGGTCGGCCAGGGAGAATATACGTAACAATGTCCGTCACCGATACTATAGATGTCAGTAGTCCATCACAGATGGCTCAAGTATTAATGAGGTATAATATAAACTTCTTCTTTTGTTAGACCCTTGATCTGTGTTGACAGGTCAGTCCTGGTTTTGTGACGAGGACGTCCAGCTCTCTCTCCATATCTTTGGTGGTCTCCCTGGCGGTCGGCGCCCCTATGGAATCCCGCGCATCACGGCTCTAATAAGCAAAAAAGCGTAATTATCAAATAAAAATTTAATTTAATAATACTAGCTATAACCTGTCATTTTTGACGGGTTATAGCTTGTATTACATGTAATTAATGAAATGTGTAAAAGTTGTGCTTTTTAATAAAAACTTATTTTATTGTTATATTGCAACTTCTAAACAGAGTTCTATGATATATAAGACAAATTAGGTGAATCATTGAGACAACCAATAATTTTTTGAGAGATATACGTTTGTTTTCTTTTTGGTTATTTTTATATTCGTTTTTGGTTATTTTTTTATAAACAAAGAAATTACACTTCTTATTTAATAAGGGTACACATAAAATAATGAATTACGGGAATAAGTTATTAAAATTAGAATAATTAATTAAAAAAATTGTATCCTGAAAAATGGAGAAATGGACCCCGAAATATATTAATTATTAAAGATAATTTGAAAATAAGTGATACATACAAAAGGTTTTCTTGATAATTATAAAAAAAATATTACCACAAAGTCATTTTGCAGTTATTGAAGAAGCTATAATTTATTCATATATGTAATTAAATTCTATAATTGTTTTCTTAAAATATTATTAGCATATAATGGATTCATCAATATTCTGAAATAAATTAAGGTTTAACGAGACAACCGAGAAAGATATGAAGAACTTAAAGCTCTCCACTTTTCCAACCGCACCAGCTTTGCAGACAGCTTATTCTACTAAATAAATACTTACTTCAGAACTAAGTATAAAATTAAATAATAAATCGCATGCAAATAAAATTACAAAAAAATTTTAAGTTTCCAATCTAAAGAAAGTACGTTTATATGTAGGTGTTCTCTACACAATTCTACCCAATTTGACTGATTAAAACAAAACTTTGCATAAATACTCTTTAAGACCCTGCATTAAATATAGGCTAGACTAGACCACCCACTTACTTATCCAGACATACAAGCATTGCAAGGCAAATAACTTCAAAAAATACAAATTTTACTCAATTTAACTCTGGGACTCTAAGGAAAATATAAGTCTGCATTTATATATACCTACACTAAATTACATTATGTATACATAGAAGGGTACATACGATTTAAGAAAATTTAGAGTATGAATAAAATAATTAATATTTTAGCATAAAAAAATTAGAATAAATATATTTATGAGTTAAATATTCTGGACATGGATAGCTTATATAACAAAATTATATATGAACTTTTAATGTATTTAAAAACATATATAATGACTTAATTTCCAGATTGAATGTCAATTTATTCTCGGAATCCAGAGAATCACAAAAAGTTTGCATGAAAAATAACTCTTAATTATAAAATTGTTTACAAAATTGAGGGTCGAATACTTTTTGATGTAATTTTATGGAATTTATAGGTGTTTGGAGAGCTCAATCAACTTGGCTCAGTTTTTCTTTATCTTGTACCTATATTTTTTACCAACCTGTTTAGATATTTTTAGCTGCTTGATTATGAAAAGCGTTATGAAAATTAATAGGCAAAAGTGATCACATAAAAATGTGTGCCAATAATTTGTTATGTTTATTAGAATGACTCTCAGATTCCCATCTCGTTAATTTAATGCGATCTCCGGTGTTTTTTTGCCTTTTTCTTGTGCTGGTGAAAATGCCTATCTTGATATTTCTCTTGTGAGTATAGTGAATTTATCCAAGTGAAATACAAAAGGTTATATTGTATATTTAATAATATTTTTTTAAATAGAGATGGGAATATGGAATACTTATGGCATCAATAGTCTCACTATTTTAAAATTAATCTAGGCGCCTGTGCCTATGAAAGTATGTAGGTCTAATTTGTTTTTCTGTTGGAATGGAGCTCAAACCACTGACCACCAGATCACTTGGCGAGCATCATGACCACAACACACATAAGCTACTCTAAATAAATACCCGATGTCGAGGAGTACGCGCGATATGTCTGCTGACTCGATATCGCGGCGCGTTCGCTGGGCCCGTTCAGTTCACGCGTACCTTTTCTATCTTATTCTGCCATACATGCGCAGCATCTTTCCATGACGTCACCGAAAATGCACTGAAAAGAAAACGCGCCACGTGCTCTAGTCTGGCAAAGCCAAAAAAAAAAACAGACCTAGCAGCGAATGTGAAGGATATAATGAATAATTTTCGTAACGCATTTTCGTCTCGAGTTTCACTTCAAAAATTATTAATAATAGTTCAAATACTTCTGACAATGGAATGGTTTAGAAATGAAATGAAACTTTGAATGTTGAAATGGAATTTAGAACCGTTGACGTTTCCTTGGAAATTATTTCCCACAATTCGTGACAGAAAATCTGCTGACAGAATATCTTTCGTTTTAATCAACAATTCTGTTGAAGTGAAGCAAGAGTTGTTAGCCAACTGATAATTAAACTACCCCTTGCTTATTCTCAAGTGGTAGAACAAAAGTGCCTTCAGAGGGATGAACGTAAATTGTTTTATAGAATCTTTCTTCATTCAAACTTACTTACCAGTGGAAGAGATTTATTTTGCTTTGCAACATTCATTGAGTAAATTAATGTGTTTCTCGCGAAATAAATAATATTGCTTGATAAGATATATTTTTAATATCTTTAAACATTATATTATTGCTCCACGCCTGAAATTGACGAACTTATTTAATTATTATTTAAAGATAGATGTAGTTAAAACAGTTCTATACTTTAATTTAATATAAACTGATAGACTATATATTTTTTTAGAAAGTCCATTTTAAAGTGTAAAAATATGACTATTTTCAAAACGTTTTCATAACTGTTTAATGATTGCTCGCTAAAATTACTATAAGATATGAGAGGGGTACTTTTGTTTTGAACGAGCCCTTAAGAGTAACAATATAGGCCAAAAAAAATATAAAATATAAATTAGGGCAAGATATTCCGAAATATAGAGTGGGGTGATCAAATTTTATTAAGTATCTTAGCGTGCAACAGAGAAAAAATAAAACAGATGATGTTGTATATTTACATTAAGTATCAACAAATTTAAAAAATTATAGGTATATGTTGAGGTGGTGTGACGAAAAATTCAAGAGAAAAGCAGTTTTGTAGCATTTGTGTTAAAAGGAAAGGGTAGGTTAGAGTGCGTGTGTGTGTGGGTTTTGCGCAGGAACCTAAAAAGAAACTCAGCAAAATTAGGATTGGCAGTTAAAACTTTGCGTATTTCTACAAGGGTAAAGGAGTAGCGTGGCTGTGAGAAGGATTTTATTTTTTTGCGCAGGCATCGAGTATCTTAATATGATTAATTACAATTTTGGTGAAGGCAGAAGATGATGAGATGACCGGGAAGAAAGATGAGATGACTGAATTTTCCTCCTGAATATACGAATAATAAAATATATTGGTGGAAGAGGATGTGGTTGGGATGGCTAGGGAAAGGGAGCAAATGTTATTCCCAGGGTTCTAGAGAACAACAATGCAAATTTTTGAATAGACGGGATTAATTTTAAAACGTTTACATTTGATAAAGTTGGTTGTTTGTGGCTGGGCGAAAGGATAATGTATTGCGCTGGTTTGTTTTATTATTATTTATATTATAATTATATTAAAATTATAAAAAAATTGGTTTACACCGATCAAAGCTTGCAGAGAACAAATAGACAGGCAGACCTTCAGTGACAAAATTTATCGATTTGAGTCATTTAAAAAGGGGGGACGATTATAATCGCTAGAAAAAGAAGCGCTGTCAAAAATTGATAATATTATTATTAGTAGGTATCTGTTTATTAAATTCTAATTCTTTTTGTAATAATATTACATTATGTCGTTTTAATTTCAGTAATGTCATTACTGAGAGCTTTGGCAGAAAGATAATATTTAATTCGGTATACTGTCTATTCGACTTTTCACAATATTATGTCTGACAGAATTCTGAATCAGAGGTTGGGAAGTTAATGTATTTATAAAATATTTTTCTGCAAATATCATGATCTAAACCTATAAAACTGAATATCTGTCTGTCTGTCTGTTCTCTACAACGTTTGACCGATCTGACCTAACTTTTGCATACATATTCTTTTGGACCCAGTGGATAACCAGGACGAGATTTCCCTCTCCCCTTGCCTCTCCCCCACCTCTGACATATTTTCCATGCAAATACGTATACATAAGTATGCAAATTTTGCGTACAATAAGTATGAACCCAGTGAGTGACACAGGCGACATTCATCCCCTCCTCCTTTATTTTTTCCCCTCCCGCTGATATATTTTCCATGCAAATCTGTACCGTTTCACCCAAATTCTAACCAATTTTTTTTATAATTATTCATTAGGACGCGGCGTGTAACACAAGTGACATATCCCCATTCCCTTTTACCTCTCTCCCTCCCCTCGAAATATTTTCTATACAAATCTACACCGTTTGACTGATTTGGCCCAAATTTAGAATTCTTATTCTTTAGGACCCAGCAAAACAAATGAAAAATTTCCCTTCACCCTTCCCTGATGTATTTTCCATCTAAATCCATTTTTTTTACCCAAATTTTGCACCCATATTTTTTAGAACCCGGCGGGTAACAAAAGCGACTATTTCCCATCTGCCCTCCCCCCCCCCCCCCCCATCGCACCCTCACATATTTTCCATGGAAATCTATATCGTTAGACCGATCTGATGCAAAATTTTCATACTTATTCTTTAGGACCCGGCAGGTAATATGGGCGACGCCGACGTTTTCCTCCTCCCCTTTACGCTTCTCCCTCGCCATGATATATTATATATGCAAATCTGTATCGTTCGACAGATTGTACTCAAATTTTGCCTACATATTCCTTAAGACCCGGCGGAAAACATATCTCCCGTGGACATAAATGTAAACATTGTTTTTATTAGAGGCTCTGCAAAATAATGGAACCTCTGTTTCCCGTAACCAACTTATTTATCACTAAATATTTAACCCATGCAACGCCGGGTACAGACAGCTGGTTTTAAATCAATTTCAGTCTCACATAGGTTTATATTATACTAGCTGTTCGCACACGGCGTAGCACGGGTTAAGGATTAAGTTGCAAATAAATTTGTGGGGGGAACAAAGGTTTGATTCGAACGGTATAGATTTGCATCTAAAATATATCAGGGGGAAGAGAAAAGGCAAAAGGGGAGGGAGGAAATATAGACTTTGTTACCCGCCGAGTTCTAAAGAATAAGTTTCCAAATTTTGAGTCCGATCTGTCGAACGGTACAGAATTGCATCGAAAATATGTGAGGGGAGAAAAAAGGGTACGAGAATAGGGGGGAAATATCGCCTATGTTACCCGCTGAGTCCTAAAGAATAAGTTTCCAAATTTTGAGACCGATCGGTCAAGCGGTACAGATTTGCATCGAAAATATGTCAGGGGAAGGGGAAGGGGTATGAAAATAGGGGGGAAATATCGCCTATGTTACCCGCTGAGTTCTAAAGAATAAGTTTCCAAATTTTGAGTCCGATCAGTAAAACGGTAAAGATTTGCATCGAAAATATGTCAGGGGGGAGGGAAGGGGTATGAGAATAGGGAGTAAATGTTACCTATGTTACCCGCCGGATCCCAAAGCATAAGTATGCAAAATTTGAATCGAATCGGACAAACCGTGTGGATTTTTATGGAGAACAGACAGACAGACATAGAGTTTTATAGGTATAAATACACGAAGAGAATCAAACTTGAGAAAAAATTACGAGAAAATGTACAAAGCTTAAAGATTTTACATCACAAAACTCATTAAAAATAATCCCTTTCAAAATATATAAATACTTACGCAAATTTATAAAGTGAAATTATAATCTTTCCTTGCATTTTTCATGTACTCTTTGTTTGAAAGTATTACAAGAAAAATCCTAGCAAGACATTCATTTTAAAAAAGTTTTGTAAATAATAAATACATATTTTTGTAACTTCGTTAACATAAAATTAGTTATGGTAAAAATCACTATTGCGACGAATATTTTTTAATATACCCGGCTTTCCGATGACCGTAAAATAATTGAATTATTATTTTGCGAAATATGATCGTTAAAATCTATAACATTTACCAGATTATATTCTGTATCGCCATTTTAAAACTTTCACGCAATTTTTAATGAAAGTATTTTCAAAAAAAATACTTTTAACATAACAGTCATTAATTTATTTTATATTAATATTGAATTTTGTTTGTATAATCATTTGAGTTTATGTTTTCACTGGATTCAGAAACATCGCGGTTGTCAATAAGTAATTCCAAACATAAAATCATTATATTTTTAAAATATTTGTAATTTTTGAATAACATTAAAACTATTTTTTTAATTGGGTTTTTATTTTTAAGATTAAGAGTCATTGCCTTCTCACGCAGTAGTTTATTTTAATATTTTTTTCAATATTGTCGCCCCAACTCCTCTTCGACTCTGCGTCCCTTGGAGTTACTGTTGCAGTACTATATGTGAGTACCAAAATCACATATGGCACTGCAACGATATCTGATTCGTTATTAAAAAATTGCGATTCGCGGTTTTTTTTTTCGATTTTTCGATAAGGCCCAATTTTTTTCCGGAATTCTTTCTTCTCCCAAGAATTTATCACATGTTCTTGTACCAGGTTGGATCAGGTGGTGGTCGGGAGCTACCATTTACTCTAGCCGTAACGCAGTAACCATTTTGGCCAATCAGATGCCAGATTTTAGCATCTACATGTTGTATTCTTGTTCGTAAACCAACCGGTGAAGATTGTTAAAATAAATCGCAACATCAAATGGTGACTACTGTTTATTTATTTAAAAGAGTGACTACACACGGAAGAATTCTCCGGGTCGGGTGGGAATTCTTGCCTCCCTTTTCAACTACCGCGTCGGGGGATCTGTCATCCACCGTTGTGTTCATCAATCACAATCAACTCGCCAAATTACCTAAAATATAATTTGGTCTGAGAATTCTTTTAAAATGATAATTTTGGTGCTAATTTAAAAATGTATATATTTTATTTAGAACGTGCAGATATTTCAACGGTACCTATGCATAATGCCAAATCTGCAAAATTTTGTTTTTCGTTTTGCTATCATAAATAATTAAATACACATATTTTCAGACAATGTTGAAAAAAAAATTGAATTTTCGTTTCAAACAATGCATATATTAAAGGATATTTTTTTAACATAATCCAGAAATATAGAGTAAATCGGTAATATATAAATACTAAAATGAAAATCAATTTTTTTGAGATTTGACAGTGTACGTAATAAGGACTGTCGATTTGGAATTTTTATAATATGCATTTTTTTTAAAAAGAGATGTGAACACGATACAAGTGTGGCATCAATATTATTTCTATTTTTAAATTAAGCACATCGCTTGAGGTATGAAAATAGGACCGACCTGCTGATGTCCTGGAATAGAGTTCGAACCACCTATCTCTGCGAAAATTTGTTTACTGGGAGACTCGTCTTCTTCAGTTAGTGCCTTCAGTTAGTGCCTAAAAATTTTTACTCCCTAATTGTAGTCTGCCGATGTCCTTAACAATTTTCCTCCATTTTTCTCTGCAGCCCGCACTTCAGTAGGGTAGCCGGTGGCTTCCTTAATCTGGTCAGTTAAATGGATCGGAGATATATCTCTGTCTTTCTGGTCTTTCACTTTTCCGGTTACTGCCATCTTCTCTGCGAGTGATGTTTCCAAAAATTGGAGGATGCGTCTTCAACAGAGATATGACCTAGAGAGTGTAAATGTATAGTTGAATCAAAATTAAAGAATTAGTGCGTATTGTTATTCGAGGAATTTTAAGGTCCATTTCATTTCCACGTTTCAAAGTTCCCTCTTCTCACTTACTTGAAATATCCATATTTATATAAAAAAATATAAGACCTAAACGGGGAGATTCATAATTTGACTAAAATTTTGCAATTTTCGGAATTATTTAGTATAATTATATATTTTTTTCTTTCGCATCAGAATCATGTTGTCTCAAGCGACTCAAAATATAATTATTTATCAACATGTTTTCAAACTGATAAAATTGATAAGTTATGGTGAAAGTCGTGTGAATGCCACATTTATATCTGCCGTCTAAATATTTCCCAACAGAGAGATCGCTGTTCACAAAAATAATTGTGATAACTCCGAGTAATGGACCCGTATATTTCATTTACGGCCGAATAACCGTTGGGACGAAAAAGTTACACGGCTTCTGTGTAAAGAATTCTGGGAATTAGCTATACACGTACAACAAGATGTTCTTTTATCGGTGATTTCGCCTCATGTTTGTTCTTTGGAGAACATTTTGTTAACATTCAACCCATTTTCATATTTTCAAGAAGTGTAATGTATTTAAATATAATAGAATATAGCACACAGTAATGTTGAAATGTAATAATATGAGTAAAAGTAGGTATAAGTAGTGAGTAGCTTGTTGGCGTAGTGATTATGACGTTCATCTAGTGATCCAGTGGCCGATGGTTCGAGCCACATTTCAGGACACCAGAAAGTTAGTCTTATTTTCGTAGCACAAGCGTTTAGCTTAATTTAAAAAGTGGCAAAAATATTGATTTGACTGTATTCGTATCTCTATTTAAAAAAAGAGTGTGTTAAAGAAAAATTTTGCCAATATAACATTTTATAAACCAATATATATATATTTATCTTATGTTTTATATTTACCTTTACCGGTAGGTACAAGTATACATAGTAACTGAAAAACCTTATTGAAAACTAACAGATTTTTGATGCATTTAAATGTTGAATGGTGATCCTTGTAACTCTAGCATGCTTTTAACATAAGTCAGTGATTTGCCATGTTACTAATCCCCTGATAAACTGTGGTGACAAATTGCCTCTAATTTAAAATAATAATCAATCACGTAATTTAAAAAATTTTAACGTCAAATTTTATACTAAAATTTTTTTTAATTAGATACCCCTGTGGAATATTGAAAGATTCAAAAATTAAAATATATAAAGCTTTAAAAATTCACAACTTTCTATTATTCACATTAAGGTCCATTCTTTGGCAAAGTGGTGGTTAGAATCACCCCCTGTCATCTAGAATATCATGCAGCATCACGTGAAGGATTAGGATCGGTTATTTGCCAATGATACTTTTATTTTTACTTTATATATTTATGTTTTTTTTCAAACCAGAAAAACGTGTTTAATTCAGAGCTGATTAGATATTTGAGATATGGATTACGTTTTAAGGATAACATATTCTTGCACTGTCTTTAGAATTGGGTGGAAAAAATCTTAAGAGATCGGGTGAGACATCTAACTTGAGGATACGCGGAGCATAAGACACACGTGAAAATATTATCTGCCAGGTCTTGGAACCGTTTTTTTTAAATTCAGTTTTCATTTTGGTTAAATTGAAAAATATTTATCGGTTCGGTTCCAGTTTTTGTTCCGTAAAAAAAAACTATTTTCAGTTTATGGTTCAGCTCCGAGATATATTTTTTTTAAATTTCACACGAAGCAAACACATTGTGGTGAGACATAATATTTTTAAATAAAATATCACTTTGTTTGATACCACTTCATTTAGTTATTACCAACTAGTTTCAGATCACAGCTGAGCCTTCAAAATGGTTGAATATTATTAATTAAAAACAGAATCACAAACGTTCAAGAAAGCATTAAGGGAAGAAATAGACAGAATGTCAACTTTGATGGGGTTATGTGAGAGAGAGGGGGTACGGGCGGGTGTAGTTAGTTTACATAACTGTATAAAAAATTTGATGAATAGTCCAAAAGCCTGGAAAACGAGACCTTATAAACTCGACATGAATACATATTCTTTTTCAGTACATATTATTATTTTTACGCTTCAACAGACCAGGGGGCCCAATTACAGAAGCGAAATACATCACGAAACACCCAGGCTTGAGTAAATCATAGATTAATATTGTGACCTCACCGGGAATTGAACCCGGAACCCTCTCTGTAGGAAGCCAGTGTCATACCCAATGCGCTACGAAGGTCACCAAAAGTTAATTGGAAGGGGAACATATTTAGAATTGGGCTACGTGATTAATCTAATTGTTTATGAAGTAAATAGTTTTTAATTATTTTTAATGATTTTCAGCTCATACAGATTGTTAGCCCTGAGCCATCGTACAAGAGACTTCTATTCACTTTTTTCATACATAAATAGCTTCGTCTCTGTGAGACTTCTATAATTTATCCTTAATTAATTAATCATCCCGCTTGGGATCAAATTCTTTAACTGTGATCTTAGAACACATAAAAATAACATATAAAAATATTGTTCAAATTCTCTTTCGCTAAAGACGAGTTGCGAATATGATAACTGAAGTTAAGTGTAAAATTGTGTTAAAAAGCGTGTTTAAACATGTACCAAAATAAAGTGATAATTTTTTTCATACATAAATATTTTTTTTCCTGTTAGTTCCGGTTTTCGGTTCCGTTTAAAAAAAACGTTTTTTTCCGAATTTTGGTTTAGTTCCGGTTCGAAAGCCCTGATGTTTACCAATATGAAAAAAAAAAAGAAGCTCATGGTGAGTTTGACGGTAAGTTGGACTCGTTTGACGTCAGAGCAGCTATGCATAATACAGAGAGATCAAGAAGATATTCTTAAAATGTAAAAGAAGAAAAAAAAAGTTTTTATTAATTTGTTTTTTTCTCAAATATTTTTGCCGCCCTTCAAATTTTTCCGCCTTAGACTGCCGTCTACACAAGCTAACGCCCTGCTAGGAGGAAACTCAAAAAGGATTGCCAAATCGATAATGAAGAGTGTAGTGATGATATAAACAAATATTTTGAAATCGTTCGTATATTCGATGCCTTACTACATTAATAGCTGTTCAATACAACACAACACAATACAACACAACGTATATTTCGATTATCTGTAAAATTTATTGACTTTTTTTAATTTCACAAACGTCGTAATTTGCACTGAATTTTACATCCACGGTCGGAACCCAACGGCAATGGATTCAGAACAAATGTTCAGCCGTATTTCACAATTAAAAAGCTGTTTGTTTCAATTTAGCCTTTCGAGGATGGACGACTGTAAGCTAAAGTTTTTAATTATTGTCATTCCGCAAACTGAATTTTTGTAAAACGGCAGCGTAAATGTTATTGTTTTTGGTCAATCAATTTTCATTTGGTAACGTAGGTATTACGCTATTTTATTTTGAAATACTCTTTGTGCTAAAAATAAAATGATCTGTGTTCATCTATGCTTTTACTTAAGGCCCCATCCAAGTAGTGTAAATGTCATTGCCCGAAATAAAAGCATAAAATTATAAAGTAAATTTTTAAGAATTTTTTATGCTGGTAAGTGTACTAACCATCATTTAACTGTGGTATTTGTTAACTGTCAAATGTGACGTTTTTCAACATTACGGAAACTGCTTTAATTATAAGAATAGCGGAAAGATTAATTCATATTATATTACAATGCATAAATGATATTATATCAATATAATAAAACAATAATACAATACAATTATAATAATACGTGGAGGTAAAACTGAGTCGTTACACAGATGGTGTTCTGAAAAAAATTATTAAGCAACATTAAATTTCAAGTGAGATATTTTACGATAAAGATTGGATACCTAAACTAAAATAATATATAATTAATAAAAATGAACTTTGTTTTCACAACTTTTGTATTGAAAAATATCAACATGTTTCAGAGCCCATGGCCACTTCGTCAGGATACAACTGTATACAATTTTCCAAAAAAGTTCATTTTTATTAATTATATTAATAATGTCACCACAAAATTATTTAGCCTTTTTTGAAGAAGATTAAATAACATAATATTTTGTTCCTTTGAAAAATTATTGGTAAGATAAACACAAATTCCACCATGTTTTTGTTAACACTAACCGGTTTCGAAATCACAGTTCCTTCTTAGATAAACTACAAACTAAACATTACAAATTGAGAAGCTGACAGGAGAGGCATGAAGCCTTGCTCCTCATTTCTAGCCTCTGGTTCCCTTAATATTAATTAAGTTGCATCTAGACTATAGATAAAAGCACCATATTGAATAACATAATCGATCAATTTTGCTTTTTATATATTCTTGGTCTATATTCCTGAGTTTATTAAAGTATACTCAGTGTTTGGTTATCCAAAGTTCAAAATTAAAAAAATATTTGTATTTAAAATTATTGCCAAATACATATCCAATTAACAAATGAAAGAGTTTTATTTATTGTATTATAAACGTTATTCTATAATATGCAGACTTCAAAGATGACAGGGACAAAGAAGAAGTTCTCGATTTATACAATTAGTAATTTAATTAAGACAACGCACTTTACATTTCTCTGACGCATCACATAACACTTGCAGATATAAAATGAAGCGGGTGGCATAATGAAGTAATTGAATTAAAAATGTCGGTTGAGAAATTTAGCTTATATCGCATTCTAACCGAATTATCCTAGGCGGTGGAAATATGAGAGGACGAAAACAATAAATTTCGAAATATGAATTACACAAAATCATACATTCTACATCGAGTTTAATTCATTCAAATTTGTTCACAAGATGGCTTTTCGTATATGTGGCGTATGGCTTCATATGGATAGTGGCGGTTTTGCGGTTTGGCGGTATACTTCACAATATTTTAAAATATTGTAAAGAATAAATATAAAGACGTAGAATACTAAAAATAGAAGTCAAATCTAAACAAAGAAATCTATAATATTTTTAACATTAACATCTAAGTATTCTATCACTGGATTTTGTCCACAGAAAAGATAATGATTAAATAAGATAAATTATAAATGGCTCACAGAGAAGAAGCTATTTATATGAAAAAGCATATATTTATATATTTATGGGAAACTAACAGTACATATAAAGAGATTATACATGATTATTGAACAGTATAGAGACCATCTTACAGGTTTCCACAGAATTAACCTGTTGTGTTTTAACGTAAAGCAACAATAACTTGAGTTACAGAATAAAAAACAAAAAAAGTGAATGTTTTAAGTTATGGACAAACTATGGGAGTCAAAGAATTAGAGGTAAAAGGAGAATAAGGAATGGATAGGAAAGGACAAATCTATTTAGTAAAAAGGACAAGAGATAAGAATAAAAAGTAGTGCAAAAGATATATGTATAGTATAAAGATATATGGAAACCTTTATTGAGTGTACACAGGGCTTACGACCTGTCTTGGCTGGCTTAAGTTATCACTTTACACAATGCAACGTTCATCGATTCCACCCAAGACAATCACACATCTATCAAATTTTAGAAAGTTGTACATATGTTATTTATGTAGCCCATTTTACATATTTGATATAAAATCTCTATCGTCATCTTTGGTCGAAAATTTTGCCTTTCCCGTGTATATAAAGACGTCGCCGCTGGTAAGCAGACGCCTAATAAGGATTTCCACGAATGCCTTCCCATATAAATAGATTTGTGTCTGTGAGACCTCTATAGTTTATTTTAATTTAAGAAATTTATGATTGCCTTAATAATATTGTAGAGTAATTTAATATTTGAGTGCAGATGCAAAGTTTGAGTATTCATATGCAATGATCATAATTAAGTAAAACTAGAAATTCAATTGCTGTCTTTTTTGTCACAGGCGAACATATTACATTCTGTATTTTCCCTTTGTATAACTGACATATGGTTGTTAATGCATACCTTGTCATGCATACCTACAACATATACATACCTACAGGACTCATTTTTCACGTAATCTCTTAAGAAAAAAAAGTAGAAAAATCAAAGACCTAATGATATTCTACAAGTCAATAAAAAACTGAAAACCCCTTTAATACTCTCCCAAAATACTTAAAAATCCCTGTCCAACTAATGAGATCTCCAAGCCTATTACACTATGATACTTATCTCCTCTACCTAAAATGATCAATCACTATAAGGCATATAATCCAGAAACACCATCCTAAAAATTTGGAATCTTATTCTTTAGGACCCAACGGCGACATTTCCCCCTATTCTTTTACCCCTTTCTTCCCCTCCCCCTAATATATTTTCGATGCAAATCGAACGTTTGAATCGAACGTTTGTTTCCCCCCACAAATTTATTTTCAACTTAATCCTTAACCCGTGCAACGCTAGGTAAGAACAGCTAGTTTATATATAAATCAATCGTGTTTTTCTACAAAGTTAATCCAAATCAATAAATAATATAAAAAAATCTATATTGTGATCATGTTATCCCAAAATTGTTCATAAAATATTTATAAATACATATAACAATCCGTTGAAAAATACATCAAACATTCTTATGTCATACGCATAAACTATATTTATACATATATATTCAACAGAAATTTTATTATGTATATTGCATATGCATATTGTATTTGACATATTTGAATTTAATATTTTTGGTATATAACCTACGGGATTAAATTTATTTTACAAATTTGCATTTCCAATACACTTATTTCTTGTGTTTGAATATTGTAAATTTAACAGGTAATTGCAGAATTTCCCATTTTCAGTATCACACCTGATACCCATTCGAATTTCTACAACAATTAAGTGGCTAAATTTATGCATATTGAACTGAATATTTTTAAGCGGGTGCACCGATAAAAAAATATTTTAAGTTTTTAGTGCGTACAATCATATTAGCAGATAAAATTATATTTGATAAAAATCTCATATATCAGACTTTTATCAAGTCATGATATCTGAAAAGCTTCCTACGTATCAGAAAAAAATAAAGACACCATATTATCTAAATCTTAGTTATATTTTAATGTCTAGCATATGTAAGTAATATAATATTTTTTTCGCAAATTTAGTATTTGCATATTTATTAAGGCGAAGGCTCTCGAGCTCTTGTTTCCTCATTGACAACATATCTGCGTTTCTCTTTTCTCTTCTGATTTGCTCTTGATTTGCATCCTGCTTTGGATCGGAATCTTTGGGCTACTACGCAATATATTACGATTTCAAAGCAAAATCCCAAGACGTTTCCACCCTCGCTGTTGGAATATAAAGCACGACTTGTATATAAAAGACGATCCACACCTACTAGGTTTTATCACGTGCCGGTGTTCTGTGCATAAAAATAAGAATTTGTGATTTTTTTCTTTTAATTTACACTATACTTTACCTTAAACTACCCATAAGTTTAATCATTTTATCACTACTATAGTTTGGAGAGGAGCAGTCTCTCTCATTAGGTGTAAGTGATACAATTTATCTTTATTTATTATATTTATTACACCCGATGATGAAAAGGATTTGTAGGTATTATAATCATTTATCTATTAGTAAAAGTTTTCCGATCAGATTTAATTATGTAATTAAATCTCAGATGTAATTTAACAGCCACAATTTATATTGTAACGAAGCTAAAAAAAGTCACGCACTCATGTCAAGTGACAGTTGTTTGAAATGATCACAACACTATCGAAGATTCCAGAACGGCCTAGCGTAATCTACGGCTTTTGGGAAGCATCGAGAAAGATCTATAAAAGCCGGGAAGCCACGAGAGAGTTCTCGTAAACACTAGAAACGCCTAGAAGGCTCGATATCAGCATTAGCAGATATAAATAGGACCGCGTGCGAGAGTAACGTTGTTGTTGTTTTTGGCGCGCTTGACAGCGAAACTAAAGCGAAAGAGCGGTAATTCGACAGAGAATAATCTGGAAATGTTCTTACGTAGCGAAATAAACCGGAGCGAATAATACGTGAGGAAATTGGATGGAATGTTCTAGTAAATAGTGAATAAAGTGTTAAAGCGATTATAAAATGTATATTTACGAGCGATAAATTTACGAAATAGTTTAATTCAAATAATAGCGTTAAGTTAAATAGTGTTAAGCGACTTTGTACGTTTGATTAATTAATTAATCAGTAATTAATAAATCCGTTATTAAATTCCAGCGTTTTCGTTCGTTAATTCCCCCTGCAGCCACGACACATGACAATATTATTGATCGATTTGGCGTTTACATTATAGAGATTATTAAATAATATTAACCTTGTTACCTCTACGTGAGTATCAAACTTGATACTTCACTTATCGTTGAGAGATTCTTTCTTTCGAAATTTAAGTGAAAAAAATATTAAATATTAGGTCCTTACATTTGGCGTTTAGTATGAGAGGAACATAAAGCCGATTTTTTTTATTATAATATATTTATTTAATCAAAGTATGTACCATTGCTATCTATGCACTTTTGCCATCTCATAGGTAGTTCATCGATCCCTTTACTAAAAAAACCATTCGGACGGGAATCAATAAAATCTTTGAAGGCGGTTTGGACTGCCCCATCGGAGTTGAATTTTTTCCTTTGCAAGAAGTTATCCAAATTTCGAAAAAAATGGTAATATGTTGGGGCAAGGTTCGGAGAGTACGGTGGATGTCTTAGACATTCCAATTGAAGCTCCTCTAATTTGGTAGCCGTCTGTTGTGCAGTGTGTGGTCTAGCGTTATCATGAAGCAGCAGTGGCCTAGAGCGATTAACCAGCCTCGGTTGTTTAGCAGCTAGCTTTTCCATCATGGTTTGCAGTTGCTGACAATAGACATCTGCCGTAATCGTCTGGCCAGATTTAAGAAAGCTGTAGTGAACGACACCAGCACTAGTCCACCAAACGCTCACAAGTAACTTTTTTGGAGTCAATTTTCGCTTGGGGCATGGTTTGGCTGGTTCGGCAGGGTTCAGCCATTGCGATGAGCGCTTCCGATTATCGTACAGGATCCACTTTTCATCACAGGTAATGATTCGATTTAAAATCCCTTCATTATTGCCGGTTGAGTAATGCAACGCAGCAGTCACGCGCGTTTGTTGATTTGCTTCACTCAATTCGTGAGGTACCCACCTTTCAAGCTTTTTCACCTTACCAATTTGCTTCAAGTGGATTAAAACAGTTTTATCACTAACACCGCAGCCTGCAGCTAACTCGGATGTGGTTTGCGATGGATCCGCTTCCACAATAGCCTTCAATTCTTCATTATCAACTTTGGTCTCCGGCCGTCCACGGGGCTAGTTCTGCAGGTCGAAATTTCCAGAACGAAAACGATGGAACCAAAAACGCACTGTGTTTTCTTTTGCGGCACCGTCGCCATACACATCATTAATCCTTCGAGCCGTTTCTGCAGCACTGGTGCCACGGTGGAACTCGTACTCGTAAATAACGTGATATTTCAAGTTTTTCATTTTGTAAACTGAGTGACGCAAAGAAAAAAACAATTGAGGAAAAAACAAATGAATTATAATTTTCAAAACACAAATACATGAGTAAATAGCTGTATAAATTTGGATTTGGAATTCCTAACCAAAGAGAAGATATTTGAGATCAAATTTGCCAGTACGGCAAAACGCCAATTTCATATGTAAGGACCTAATATTATTAAACTTACGTAGTGACAACAAGGTTAATATGATTTAATGATCATTTATACCTGAAACCACAATTTATGTATGAAAAATATCTTTAAGAATGTTTGCTATTTTAATTGATTAAATAATTTCCTTTTGCATGTATGAATTTTTAATATTGTTTATGACGTGATCTGTAAATGTAAGCAAGGCTAATTTCAAACATACACATATCGCAAAAATACTCGTACGTCAGTCTTGTGAGAGCACTTCCAACTACATTTTTTGGCACGGATGCATTTCCGAAATAGACATTGCACCGAAGATGCAGTAATTTCTCACTGAACGATGAGTTGGAGATCATTAATCTGTGTTGCTGCTTCTTCAATCATCCTTGACTTGCACTTTGAAAAGACTCCAATGAGAAATACGTTTTTAAATTAAATGTACAATTTTTATTTTTAAATTTCATCTGTTACATCGTAAAACATTATTATGAGTTTAATGATGCCACGAACGCTTTTACATATTATAAAATAAATAATAAATAATATGATGTGTTGGATTGTGCATATTAATTTTGCAATAAAACATGAACGTGTTTTCTGATAGAAGGAATATCATAAATGCGACATTAAAAATGATGAATGACACTTTATTTATGAAATTATTTACTTAATCATTCACTGACTGGTGAAAACGTCATATTATTCGTCTGCGTTTCACTAGGAATTAATAAATATAAAATATTTTAAATGTTACACCACAGACTAGTAATAAAACGTTTCGTGGCAATTTTATATATAAAATTCCAGTATCACTGAAAAGAAATATCAATTGTGTTTAAAATATGGATGGATGTGAACTTTTTATCTTGAAGTTCGAATATTTTCAGAATGTACAAGATTGGAATATTGTAATTTTGCCTCATTCGTATAGGAAGTTTACTTTTAAAATTATTAATGTTTTCTATATAACAAAAATAAAGGCTACTACTTATTACAACTACTTATTCAAAAATAAACATTCAAGTATAAAAATACACATTTTAAAGCGACCCAAAAGACAATTGCCACACGAATACACACTACTATGGGCAAAGGAGTTTCCACTACTTTGAACCCAAACTGTAAACAAAATGTAACAATGTTTAATATAATATAATGCGATAGTAAATCATAATAAATATCTGAAATACCTGATAAAATTCAGGATGAAAAACGTGGGATACAAAAATCTCACTCAACTCAAATTTAATGGCTCAAAAAATATACCTATGCCTTTATATTTAGCGTATTTTTTTTCTTCTATTTTTTTAATACTAATTATGTTATTGTACTCTTTTAAGAATTTTATATAGAACTACCTACTTTCATTGTTTGTATATACTAAACTAAACAAGAGATGATAATTATTACTTCATATTTTGTATACTAAACACTTTTGAAAATCTAAATTATACATTTCATTGGTAAACTCTGCCTGTCTCAACACAAGATTCTTCTAGTCAGACACGCTTAGTTCAACATTTAAAAAAAATCAAAGAAAACGTTATTGGTAGGTAGGTACTTTCGCTTTTGTTCCAGGACGTGTTTGAAACATTCGTTTGAAAATATTAAAACGTCCAAAAATTTTTAAAAGAAACTAGCTGTAACCCGTAAAAAATGATGTTACTTTTACATGTCGGTTCCTAAAGAAATATTTATTTACTTATATAAAAAAAGAAAAAAGAGAAGAGGAGAAAAGAAAAAAGTTTTTATACTCTAAAGAAGTTACGGACGTTACACGGATTTACAAATGACTGGCGGACGGACAGCTAAATTATTATAATTGGGATTAAATGACTTAAAAATAAAACAGAGAAAAATTATCTATCGAAAAAATATAGGCAGTTATTACCAGGATAATTAACCCTTCGACGCTTTTTGTATTTTTTAAAATTTCTACGCATTTATCTATACTGTTGTTTAGGTGTACTTGGAAGTTAGTGAAAGTGAAATAATTTTATTTTATATGAGCTGACGAATGATGAAAGCTTGCTGCAGAAGTGGATCGACGTGAAGTGCTGAGTGTAATAAGGAAACATACATAAATAATAATAAATTTCTCTCAGCAAGTGGCATACCTCTCCGTTACTTCAAATAGAATTGCGTTAAATTGTGATATTACGGGACGTGTCGTAAAGAGATGATTGACCCAGCAGAAATGGAAGGTTCTTTTATTCGGTTTTTTGCTATAAATTTAGTGCTCCTAAACACGAATTATTAAATAAACCGTAACCCATTATAAGTGGAGAGAAAATTGAAACCTAAAACTGCAGGGTACTTTATTGTCTATTGAAATATAATATAAAACTCACAATTCATGCTTTTGTACAATACAAATACAGAAATCGAATACGTTATTTAGTTTTATCATTATTAAACATTTTGGAACTTTTCTTATCTTCCTTTTTTACTTTTTCTTATGAGTATATCTCATTTCTGATTATATGATGATATGAGTATATCTGACATCAATAATTACACTACTCTGGCGCAGTTGAGAGAAAATATCCATTACGAAATGGCAGCCATCATGGAGTCTACACGCCGAGCCATTTTGGAAAATTTTTCTGTTCGTTTAAATGAATGCCGTGAGCGTGGTGGTTTGCATTTAGATAATATTATTTTTAAGTAAATTCTTTAACTATGTATTTTAATAATAATAAAGATTTTATAGACAGATGGCAACCTTTCCTTTTTATTGAAATATCAAATATAAAATTAATTTTGAAACACCATGTATATTGCTGTGTGTTTTGTATTTTGAGTACGCACATCGCGTTTTTTATGCTCAATTACTTTAGGTTGTTTAGTATTAACTAGCTTAGCATTTAATATTCGAGAGTCAAAATGTTATATTTTTAGATGTCTACTAAGAAGTATACTAATAATCAAACTTTAACTTTCTGTCTATATAAAGTCTGTCCGTCCGTTCGAATTCACGGCTAAAAAACAAATTAAACGGCCGCTCTACACATGTTACTACGGCCACCTGTTCGTGGATCGCCAAAAATATTCTTCTTCTTCTTCTTCTCGTGCTCTGTCCGTTTACCGGACGTTGGCTATGCGGACTTTGTTTACTGCGGCCCGAAATAGCTTCACAGTAGACTGGCCAAACTATTGTCTCAAGTTTTTCAGCCATGAAGTCCTCCTTCTTCCAGGGCTCCGACTTCCGGCAATCTTTCCCTGCATTATGAGATGCAAGATCTCGTATTTCTCGGAACGTCTCATCACGTGTCCTAGATATTGAAGTTTGAGGATTTTTATTGTTTTAATAACTTCTTTTTCTTTATTCATCCGAGCCATAACATCTTCATTCGTAACTCTGTCCATCCAGCTTATTTTGAGAATTCTTCTACAGATCCACATCTCGAATGCCTCAAGTCGCCTTATCAGTTTTTCGGTAAGCGTCCGTGCTTCCATTCCATAGAATAATACTGAAAACACGTAGCATATGACCATTCGAATTCGTAATCCTAGGTTGAGATCATGACTGCAGAACATCTTTTTCATGCGGATAAAGGTTGCACGAGCTTGCTCTATGCGGCATTTGATTTCAACCGAAGGATCCCATCTTTCATTTAAGTTGCAGCCCAAGTATACAATACTTTGTACCTTCTCTAGTTTCGTTCCAGCTATATAGAGGTTGTCATTCAAGTCAACTGCGTTATTTTTGCTTATAAGCATGTATTTTGTTTTATTTGTATTAAGTTCTAACCCACATTTCTCACATGTTTTCACTACTTGATTCAGCAGAAGTTGCAGATCCTCAATGTTACTTGCCAAAAATATACTATAAATATATACTAGGGCTTAGCAAAGACGTGAACCAATATTCCGTCATTTTTGACGGGTTACAGCTAATTTATAATAAAAAATAAAATAAAAAATGCATTAATTCTTGTCTGACAATTTAAGTAGCGTCGCGTGACCTGTCACAATGAAAAACTTCCTCATCTGCATCATTCGCCGGTCGTAATCCGGCAGTTTTATTTAACACCGCTGACGTTATTTTTATTTCTCGGGTACTTTATTATAGCGTGGAAGAACCTACGTGGACGCAACATCCCGCTATCTTAGCCGGGATGAGAACCATAAACCACGTGAAAAGTCCATTGTGCGCCGTTAAAAGTGAGGGTCCCTTCCCCTGGCGGCCGCGCACCGCACCGGTGTCGGGGCTGGGAAGGTTTATTTCCTTATTTATTTAATTTTATTTGCTGTAAAAGCGTTTTCTGTTTACGACATTCGCTTTTCATCTCGGTCGTAAATTGCGTCAATATTTTGACAAATCAGCTTGATTCGCACATTTTTGATTTCCCGTGAATTTTGTACAGCTTTCTTTGTACGCCAGTCTGTAGATTGAAATAAATCAAAACAAAAACAAAAAACACTTACAGAATAAGAGACAAATAAGTTTTCTGTATCTATATACGTTTCCAACGGGATCTTATGCATCCTCAAATAAACTTAGGTACGTAATCATTATTCTTCCTCTAGCACTTGTTCGATTATCGGACGCAAGCGATCAGTTGGACCGTGGTTTTCCCCATCCATTGACTAAAGCCATGTATTCACTAGGGGACAAATCGCGAAACATTCCGCTCGACATGTCGCATCAACATCTACGCTCATGTTTCGGGGACAATGACGCGGTCATTTGACGTGTACACACCGGGACTCGCATATCTTGTCGCGGAAATGTCATCCGATGAGGTTGGATGACAGCTGCGGTATCTCATTTGGCGAAATCGGGGTTCCGCGCAATTCTAAATGTTTTTTTGGGTCGTAATTTCAAATTAACGAGGTTTTACTGTAGTAAATTGAATATTATTAAAAACAAGGTCCGTTTTGCAAATAATTATTGTTTTCCAGACGTCGCGGAAATATATCGCCCTATGAGGTTATGATGATAGCCGCGTATCTGTTTATGTTAATGAGTTTATCGAAAAGTAAGAGGAGAAAAAAGAGGAGAATGCGAAATTATTTACTGCAAAGAGAAAGAAGGACGGACATTCTATGCGATCTTCGATCGATACAGCTCGATGAGTTCGAGAACGATTTCGTTTCCCCGCATTGTCATCTTGACAGATACAGCGCATGCGTATTCACTTGTAAACATACCACGTGGTACTGACGCTCCGCGGAATGTTGCAGTGAGTACGCTCGGGTACCGTGCGCATGGCAACGTTGCCACGGCACGTAGAAATGCCGCGCTATGTTGTGCACGAGGTCGCGGAACAGTGCACGACGTTGCAACGTCACGTAGACTCTATGCCGCGCGTGCTGTTGAGGGACAATTTGTCCCCTAGTGAATACATGGCTTTAGGCTTATCAGCCAGGATGTCCTACGTCTTCCAGAACCTCGTGTGTTAGCAATTTTGCTTTGAATGATAAAATGCAGGATCTGGTACTTCTCTTGATATCACATAAAATGGTGAAAATATTGTAATTTCCAGGATTTGCTTTAAAGATTTATTTTTTCTTCCACATCCCTATCGTCAAATCGTCATTTGTAACCCTATTTATCACTATCGGTATTGTTTCAATAAGTGTCCATAATTTTTTTCCATATGAAAGTACAGGGAACACGTAGCATCATCGTCATCATATCATACGTCTTAAAATTCATTATACGTAATCAATATTATAAAATTATTTATGAAATGTATGCATACCAACATGATGAAGTCGTAAAGAGAGTAAAATGATAAATTATTCAATATATTCGTGGAGTATCTTGTTAATTCCTATAAGTACCAGAATTAATTTATCATCCCTTGGTGCACCGCAGGTCAAATGTGAAAATTTAGAAGTATACATATTTGTTATTGTAATCTCCATAAAATTAAAAATGACGTTGGCAAGAGAATAACATTATTAATTTAGGTAAAAAGAAACAATTTCTTCTTCTTTCATATTTAAGAGTTTTGTTATTTATTAATGGTATAAGGCTAATTATGTATCTCTGTCTTAGATACCATCCAGAAGTTGTTTGCTTTCGCCTTGTTCATTATTTCGCGAATGTATTTTAGTCTCTCAATTTTCTGAAATTTGAATTGTTTGTAAATGTGTCTAATGCATTGAAAAGTTTGATTTATTTTTGATGCAAAATTAATGTGAATTTCTTTTCTTTCGCTTTCCTCAAAACCATTTCATTTGTGATTTTTCAGTTCAACTTATTCCTTACATTTTTCTCCAATACGTACCATATCCCAAAACGAAACATAACCAAACCCTTTTCTCTATCTATCTGGTAAGGTGTTCAGGATTCACTTTTAAAGACATAGAACTAGACCATGCTCCAGATAATCAATTTTTCGAAAAATTAATACATATTTTTAAATATGAGTCTATACTGTAGGATGCTTATGATAATGCATACTTAGATCATATTATAAATAAAACAGGATTTTCTGTGATAAGTTTAATTTGATTTGATTTGATAAACTGAATTTAATATTTATTTAATTATAGATCGATGACCGCACTCTAGACATCTCTCTTCAATCAAAATAAGTTGAAAACAAATTTTAAAAGTTCATGACATATCGATTTGAAAATGCAACGACCGACCATCTCTAATTACAAGATTTACCAAATTGATGGTGGCTTAGCGATACGATAGCCATTTACGGTTAACGATCAGTATTTAAGATACCAGGGTCGCAGAAATACCAGGAGGCGGAGACTGCCGTATATTTTACAACAATAAAATGGTCATAGAGATGTTTAAGTTAGGGAGGATTTGACCAGCGGCGAACTATATCTCCCAGTAGTAGGATGACGCAGTAGTTTTATGGATCATTATGTTTACCCTTACGAAATTTCATTGCAAATGTACAACGTAACAGCAACACGATGTCTCGGATATGAGATGGACATAAAGTTTTATGAGATTGTTTACCTATGTTAAGAGTTCACCCATTTCACCTGTCATGATCTTCTTATAATACGTGATCATTTATTCCCGTTTTATTACAACTTAAAACCAAGGATCTTTGTATAAAAAATGTAACATAACTATTGAAAAAGATAATATTATTATCAAGATGCGATATAAAAAATTTTGAGCACGAAATCATAAAATAGAACTTGCGAGGCTTATCGAAATAGAGTTCAGAAAACATTTCGAATTCAATTATAATAGCTCTCTTGTTCGTTCAAACGCTTCTCTGTCTGCACTTCAACATGAAAGTGAAAGCGTTTTTAGAATATTTTTTATAGCAGAATGTAATCATAAGGTAACGGTATTACCACTTATCCAGGTAAGGGTTTCTAGTTCGTGCACTTGAGATGCAAATTTCGCATAAGCTAATTCTATCACCCGCACTGCAGAAAGGCAAAGGTAAAATGGAAAATTCTTGATGAATATTTAATATTTACTCGTGTTGACGTTTAATGTTATTTTTAAATTTGTAAATAATGTGATATCTTGACAGAAATTATTTTCATGGTATGAAATCTTAACCAGCAAGATTATTTATTTATTGCAAGCAATTTCACTTTCTTAATACTTACAACGTACAATGTCAAAGATTTGGGTGGTTTCCCGGAGACGTTAGTAGCAATATCTCATTCACAAAGACAGATTGCAGTAGTCACAAGTAATGAATTAAAGTATTTACAAGATTTTAGATAAAGTGTATGTAAACAACATGTATCTACTTTTAACCCGTTAGATGTATTTATGTGAAAATTAAAATCTTATTTGTATATTGTGTTGGATGGAGAGATATTTTACATAAAATCGCGTCAAAAATTATGCTTCGGCAGAATAAAAATTTTTCCTTTGATCAAATCTTGAAATGTGTTGGCAACGCTGACCCCATACAAATGATGAAACGATGGAAAAACGCTATTAATATCATCTGCTTAAAATCTGTATGGAAATAAATTTACCAATTATTTTACAACCCAACTATTCAAATCTGGTCACTAAAAATATAAAGAAATTAAGGCCCGAATTCAGAGTGAATATTTAGATGATTCAAAGGTTAAGGTATGTCTTAAAAGTGTTATTTTGTACTGAAAATTACGCTTAGGGTAAAGGCTTAGGTAAATTATGTAAAATAGGTAAATTACGCTTAGGTAGATGGTTTAAAGGTAAAGGCATACCTTTACCTTTAAACCATCTAACTATTGACTCTGAATTCGGGCCATAGTCTTGCACTAATTCAAAATAAATCATCCTCCAGGATAATGGATTGCTAAAGTAAATAAAAATAAATGAAGGTGGTTCAAATCGGTCGGCCATCTTCAATACTCCATATAAATTTTTGCAATATAAAGTGGCCAAATGTAAGATGTACTGTAATCGAATTGCTTAGAGGATTTTTAATCAGAATTGTTTACCGTTACAATTAATGTATTTTAACACTTATGATATTAATAACAATAAGATAGCTTGTTAAATCGAAAAAAATAAATTGAAAAAAGTATCGAAGACTCTAAAGAATTGAAAAAATATATAATATACTTTCATTAATCGTTAATTGGTCAAGTCCGTTTTCTTTTGGTTCTGATACGTGTTATTCGTAGGAGATACTGTCGAGTACTTCCCTCGAATCGATGAAGATACCTGTACAATTACTTGATTTGTTCAATTTATTTTTCATGGTGAATGTTTTGCGGTTGCGTCTTGTGTGCATATTCCCCCAGTAAACCCGAATGGGTTGTCATTTATTGTAGAATTCACTTTTGTAATTGAGTTTGGTCTCTTTTGACTACTTATTCTATATATTGCATTATTAATTAAGGTTTTCGATATATTATATATATATAAATAGTATATTACCTTCTTTCTCATTGTTTATTAAATTAGATTTCACTACTTATATAATTGTAAGTGGTTATCCCTCACCACACACAAGCATTATAATTCATTTTGGTGGGGTATTTACGTAAAAAAAAAATTGAATTATGAATATTTTCTAGCTATCATTGTACCTATTAAAAAATTATATATATTATTAATTAAATAAATTTAAAAAAGAAAAATTAATCGAACAAACAAGTGTAATTTTCGCAGTGTAAATATAACTTGTTTTCTCACGATCATGCTGAATGCATTGACATCGTGGAAAAAAATGCTTCATCATTACAAAATTTAAACTAATTAATTTACCAAAGTATTGTCACGGAATGGCAAGTCGAAGAAATAGCGCACTGTCCGAATCCCTTGTAATTTATCACAACACTGTCGCAGTCAAGAACGGTCTACAATTATCTACAACCTTCGGAAAACGTCTTTCGAAAAATAAACGACTAGAATAGCTTAGAAGCGACGGGAACATTCTCCTTAACATTAGAAAGGAAAATAATCTTCTCGAAAGTTCGAATTTACCAGCGTTTAGGTATAAATGGGTCGCGCCGGGACTGCGCCGCGGCGCAGTCTTGTTTTGACAGATCGTTCAATGCGATGTGAGTCGCGGATGACGGCCTGTCGTGAATTGCGAAGCGACAGATATCGAGCGAAATAATCTGGCGAGTACTTACCTAAGTGGCGAAATAAATTAATGAGATAAATACTACGTGCGAGAATTTAATGTCATACAAGTGATAAATAGAGTATTACCCAGCGATAATAAAGTATTCATATACTAGTGATACACTACAAAAAAGAGTGATTTAAAGAATAGCGTTAAGTTGAATTCGTGTAAGGTTACGTTGTCCATTGAATAATTAATTAATCATTAATTAATAAATCGCTAATTAATTTCCAGTGTTTTCATTAGCCTCCCGCAGCCACGCCACGTGACAGTATTTAGTAGTATACATTAGAGGTTACTGTTAAAAGAATTTATAAATAAGTTAAATAATAGGGATACAGTGACTTCACGATCGTTGATTTTTTCTTTTGCAACCTCGGGTATCAGGGTGGCAGAATTGGTAACGGGTTAAAGTTATTCCCCTTTGTGATAAGGCTAATGGTGCGGATCCGCGATATCACGTGGCCTAATCCTTACTGCTCTCCTAATGCGGGGTGGATAAGGACGATAACGGCTGGAATTTACAACACAGAGAGACAGAGACCCTTATTGCTGCAACACGGAGGAAAATTCATGTAGTATTCTCATATGCTTAAAATGCGAACATTTTTTTGTAATAAAATTAATAATCGGTTTTCAACAGTAAACTATTTATTGTTAAATTTTTGGAATAAAAGAAAAGGATGAAAACCCGCTGTTTTTTACTCCCTTTATATTAACTCGTGGCGTCTGCTTGCTTGCCGTCAACAAAAACTTTGGATCGATTTTTGACCTTTTTCCCGTGATCAATCGAGCTGAAACTTGGCAAGTAGAATCGTGGCGATGATCAAGAAGATTTATCAAAATTTCGTTAAAAAAATTTAATAATTATAGTATAATTTCGGATTTTTAGAAATTGTATTGGTTTTTTCAAATTGGAATCATTAGAAAAGTTTGATTAGCAACGGCGCGGCGGCCCGATAACGTCGGAATATTTTCAAATTTGAATTACTCCGTCGGTATACATAATAGGTACATCACTACGAATTTTCGAAAATTTATAAAACAATTGGTTCACAGATGACAGCAAAATTGGGTTTTTTGGGAAAAAATCAAATAATAATTTGTTTCTTTTAGATTTCTGCATAGTTTTGGAGAATTCTAGATTACTCACATCTGATTCTGACTAAATCATTTGACGCTAGAAATTCATAAAGTACGGTATTGATGATAATTGAATCTATCATCTCAAAAAATCTTGACATCTCAAAACATCTGACATTTTAGAAATATTTTAAATTTCTGTAAGTTTAGTGTTATGTTAGATGTTTTAATTCGTCTTTAATTTTTGTTATATTTTACAAAGAAAGGGAGTATAGTAAAAACTTGGTTTTTATGGGTTGCTTTTTTACTGATTTATTTTCAAATAATGTCGCATTATGTTACTTAAGGCGACCGTCTGGCAAAACGAGCGAAGTTCACAATTTTTTCTCATAGATTCTCTTTTGTCAAATAAAAATTTATCCATTAGGTCTTAGATCTTAAATACATATATTATTCTAACTGCATAATTTAATAAATTAAAAAATTACATTAATAATTCCAGTGTAACCAGGTTAAATATGCAAGGCCTGGTCCGCCGTATAAGTATACAAGTAATATGCAATATTAAAAAAGTTACATAAAAATCATACACGTGGACAGAATGATATTTAGAGATAAGAGAAAATAAAAAATAGCTTATAACCAAAAGATAATTGTAAATTTATAAAAATAACTAAAAACCAAGAATGTTTTTATTAATTTAAAAATAATTATTTTTTATTTCATTTTTTATTAAATAAAGATGAATATTTACTTTTAGATATTATTGAAAAGAAAATGTCACAGTCCAGTCATACAAAACGCCCACAAGATGGAGAAGATGTCTAAAACATCATTGATTTGGTTATTTATTAAATAATTTCGTTAATATCGTTTTAAAAAAACAAACGTATTTAAAATATACGAAATATTAGGAATAAATTTTTATTTTATACCTTTCCATACAAAATGCAAGAGAAGCTGTGGTGAATTTTGCTCGCGTTGTCAGACATAGATTTAAGTATCTAGACTGTCCTGCGTACGTTTATCAGAATAATTTATTCATTTAATTATTTCCGAATATTATCACAGTAACGCTTATGCTGCTCAAACCATCATAGAAATAATGACCTCAGGAATACATAATATATATTTTTTAATCAGTACAGTATGTTATATGTACAGTTCTCTAGAAATACTCTCAAAGGAAGGAAAGACATACAAGTATAATTTATTTATTTTTGATATGTCGCCCTTTTAAATAACGGCTTTATGTTAATAACGTTTGATAATTTTTGAATCTTAATTAATTTTTGGGTGGGTAACGTGCGGGTACTCAATTCATAATGAAGTTTGGGACGTGAAAGGGCATATTTAAATTATTTATCAAATATGTGAGTGTTGTGTTTTCGTCAAACTGATTTATAGATTGAGAGCTTCAGAGAGAGAGAGTTTGTAGGGAATAAATAAAACATGCACTTACCAAGGTGATGAGTGTGGCGTATTTTTTTTGTAATTTTTTTGTCATACGTTTGGATTACTCTAGCATCAAATTTTTGGAGGATTTTTACACATTTAAAATCCAAAATCTCAGATAGATTCTATTTTATAAATGGGACGACTTGTTAGTTACTTGCTAATCACATATTACTAGTTTTACTAACCGGCTCGGAAAATTTGATGCTTGTAAGAAAGAAAAAACGCCCAATCAAATCAAGTCATCAAAAATTATTCAAAGCGAGAAACTTCTTTTATCATTGGGCAATCCGTCCATGGAAATAAGTATTACTTAACACGATGAAGTACAGTTTTTTTGCGTGTTTCTTATAAATGAACATTGTTATTGTATTGTTGTCATATTGTTCGAAAATATTCTTTCAAAATTTAACCTTTTTACTCCCTTTATATTAACTCGTGGCGTCTGCTTGTCTTCTTGTCTGACGAAAAAACTTTGGATCCATTTTAAACCCTTTTCCCGTGATCAAATCGAGCTGAAACTTTGCAAGCAGACTTGTGGCGACGATCAAGAAGATCTATCAAATTTTCGTTAATTTTTTTTTATAATTATAGTATAATTTTGGATTTTTAGAAATTTTAATGGTTTTTTTATAATTGGAAACCATACAAATGTTTGATTACTACCAACAGCAGCCTGACGACAGTCAAGGAATATTAAAAAATTGAATTACTCCGTCGGTATATATAATAGGTACTTCACTACGAATTTCGAAAATGTATGACAATTGGTTCACAGGTGAGAGCAAAATTCGATTTTTGGGGAATAAATCAAACAATCATTTTTTTCTTTTAGATTTCTGCTATATTACTCAAATCTGATTCAGACGATTCTAAATCATTTGACGCTGGAAATTCATAAGGTACAATATTGCTGATAATTGAATCTATCAAAATCTTGATTACATTGACTGACAAATGTTTTTAGAATTTAATCTTCAAAGCATGAAGTGTCTTATCAAAGCTCAAAACATCTGACATTTCAGAAATATATTAAATTCCTGTAAGTTTACTGTTATGTTATATGTTTTAATTCGTCTTTCATTGTGAAGATTTTCATTCGCCAAAAGGAATGTAAGAGGAAATAAAACGAAAAGAAAATTCATATGGAGATTAAGAGATATTTTTAGAGATTTTTGACATAGATATTTTTCTTGACATGTTTCATTTTCAGGCAATCAATTATTTAATAACATGATGGTAAACTTAATTTACAAAGAAAGAGAGTAAAATAAAAACTTGGTTTTTATGGATTAGTTTTTTATGTTAATATATATGAAATCTACATCCTGACTTATTTTCTATAGTGGAATAGAAATTCGAAAGCAGCATAAAACGCCCAGAAATTCACCCAGAAATTTGAGACAGAATAAGATGTGCAAGTTTCACATTGTTAGAGCTCAGCGTTTTAGAATTTTTGCTTATTCGCACAAACTTTGCGCTTTATAATTATGGTGCGTTTATACTTGCCTTTTTTGTAATAATTAAAATATATACATAAATGTGAATATAAATATATTGACGAAACCACTGGTCGTTTTTTAAACAATACAATTATTATTATTAATTGTCTTTGCCACGTACTAAATGGCATTAGTATTACTGAGAACGTAATCTTAGGCCGGTGTCACACTGCGCGGATCTTGCGCTGCGTCTCTCTCGAATATTCATTTATGATTTAGTAATTGGCAAAGTATCTTATTTAAAATACTTTGCATAATTTAAATAAGTCAGAACTTTCATTGTTAGATAATATCTGAACCGAAAAACATATAATTGAAAAGGTCCAACAAGAGAGAAGTAATCAGCGAACATACTGAGATAATTAATGGTTTGTCTTTTTTTTAAATTTGCCCTTGAGCGCAACACCCCTCTTTTTGATGGGTGCAGAGGGATGTATTGAGCACCTACCCACATACAGATAGACATTATGTAAATGATTGCGCCCTCCGGACATCACCAGGGTTGGTCGTGAATTCTAATAGAAAGTAACCTAAAAAACTAAATAATTTACATGAACTTATTATTATATCAATAATTTACCTAATTTGACTAATTAAATATAGTCCAAGATAGAAAATGGAATGTTCATATGAAAATTAGAATGTTCATATGAAAATTTTTTTCTGAAGGTAATCTTAGTATTGTGAACCGCATTTCGATTAACTATTTCGCATTCTAATAAACGCTGTTAATTAACTTTTTTAACTACGATATGTTAAGTCAAAATAAGATCACATGTACAATAGAAACATAAGAAATATGAAAAGTTAACATGATTACTATAAAAAATGCTTCACCTGGCTTCATACTGTTAAAAGTATACTTATATCGCGGATCACCTTCAACACATTACTTTTAAGATCTAATTTTCAAAAATATATTTTAAGTTTTTATATAATTTGGATAAACCTAATATTTTTATATTTTTGTTTAAAAAAAAGTAAATACGCGAACACAAAATACGTGTCGCATGAATATTTTTTCTATTTTCAAATTAAGTTAAACGCTTGTGCTATGAAAATAGGACTAACAATATTAAGAGACAGTAGAAAATTCACACACATATTGATTGTAAAATAAAAATATTTTCAAAATACAATGTTGGTAGAAAAATATATTTTCATACATTTGGAAATAAAAACAATTGTGTTTTAAGTTCTACCTTTATAATTTTCTGAGACGCGTTTCGCCTTATGTTATATTATCAATTTTGAGATTGATAATGCCCTCATAAGGCAATACGCGTCTCAGAAAATTAAAAAGGTACAACTTAAAAAAACAATTGTTTTATTTATATGTGTGACTTACCTCTGAAACAATAAAAATATATTTTGTTAAATCTGTGATCTATTTTGAGAATATAATTTAATTCAACTCTATGATGAATTCCTGAGTTGATATTTGTAGGTTTATTTCAAATTTCTGCTGATAAGATATTTTCGTACTTACTAGGAATTATAGAAATATATATTTTTAATTTTATTTTATCAACAGTAAGCTTTTATATGATAAAGGTACTAGCAAAAAATTATTAAAATCAATATTCATCAGATATTAATAAAGTGTCAACCGAAGATTGTCTCTTTTTAACCAGATTATTACATGAATGTCATTAAGCATAACTTGATAAAAAAGGTTCAAAATCAATTGGTCAGGGTTTATTCCGTCATGGGTTGCACATTTATTCTCCTTCACAGTATATTAATACAATAATTCACTGTCATATTAATATTGTTTGATTAAATGAATGCTTCTGATGAATCGGGATTGATTATATGTACCTATATATTTAAAAAATATAATCTCTGTACCTTGAACTAAGGCCGGAAGAGGGCAACTCTAAACTGGATGGGGTAAGGTCATTCATCTATGTAGATAACCAAGTCCCAAGCGCTATATAGATAGACTGAAAACTATAATAGATGATATAAAAGTTTGAACATTCGTGCAGTATTATTAGAGTCTCGCTCAAAGTATCAGATACACAATATACTATAAACTATAGTTGTAATGGACTCTCTACATGTTACACTACAGGTTACAAAAGTATTTTTGTGGTTGAAGTTGTTGGCTGTTGATAGCAAATGTCAAATAAAAAGTGGCATTAGACTAGAATATTCACTATTGCCACAGTTCTTTAATCTTATTTTGAAGTACGTGAGAAGGAAATTGTAAATTGCGGCTAACGATAGTGTAGATACTTCATTGTCATATGCGGACGATATATTATTGTTTCATTACTGAGAAATCAGTGACTATTGAAATGTTCACAGATCGCCTCACAACGATCTAAAAAGAAATGAGACATGAAATTAGTACTGTCAAGACAAAGAACGAGGGTGAATCAAAAATTATCTACACTTTCGACATAACACATTCATAAGGCAGTTTGACAAACATGAAATGTACAAAATTTGAACCCAATCGCATCACTTGCCTTTCAGCTTATCATAAACATGTACGCTCCGCCAACAGTTTGCACAAAGACAAAATAACGAGCAGATGATGAGCATGAGATGGTTTTTGCGAATATGCGAGTTACCTTTGGTGAAGTAGCGTCTTCTTTGACCATCAGCCACTGTTCTGCCCGACAAATAAAATCATCCACGATGAGCTTGGCTTCGATCAAGACTGTGATTTTCCTCGGTGCAGGCGCATAAATCGCTGTAAAAGCAGTGCAAGAAGCTACACGACCAACAGAAAACCTTATTTTTGGAAGGACCATGTGGTGTATTTTGAGACTGGCCATTCTAACCCAGAAGTGAGGAAGGGAGGTAGCATTAGTAGGTAGGAGCGCGAGCGCTCCCTTTCTGTCTTACCCTATATACGGGTTATTAGGCATTGGTTACTAGTCAGTGTCGGCCCGCACAAACTTGTGCAATAAAACTGAGTATTATACTACTGTTTTCATTAAAACTTATCTATATTCCCAAAATGAGAATGCATCCAATAATATGCAAGCTTGTGGAATGCTTGACCAAGTGCATTGATAAGGTATGTGACTATGTAGAAAAATGTTGCACATGTTGATCTGCTACCTTTGTATAAGTAAATGGTAGAACGAAAAGTTTACATTATTTTTGACTTGCTTTTTGACAAGAAAATAAGCGAAGGACAAACATCGCCATTTAAATATCTGGGAACGAATGTGACAGGTACAATGCAAATTTATTTCGGTTGACACGCGTCAAAAAAATGTTACTTTGTCCCATCCTTGCTTGCTAGAAAGCCCGGAATCAGCGCGACTCGGCTGTACTGTGGCACTTGTATCGAGGAAGAGGGGAGCGAAATGAATTCGTTGCGGCGGAATATAAAGGGGGTACCCACCTATCCACTGAAAATCGAATGCCCTTGAAAACTCACAATTATATTTCAGTCGGAAGTGGGGAACGGACCTGCGCACTGTTGAATGTATAGCGTCAGCACGCATTGGTTGAAATGATAATCTAAATTTTTTTTAAAATTTCAATTTATTTAAAACACGATTTTTTATTGACTTAAATATACTGGTATAAAAAAAACGTTGTACGAAGAAATTATACCAAGGAAAAGGCACCCACGTTAAAAAATTACACAAAGTAAAATAACATTAATTTAGATAAATTGGAGAAATCTCACACAGGCAGAGGAAACGTGTATGGAAGTATTGATAGGGTGGCCCAGGGCTTATGACTTGTATGATCTGACTTAAGTGATCACTTTACATGATGCAACGTTTACAAATTCGACCGTAAGAGCATCCACACATCACGGGAAACACTCCTGAATTTTTTCCGATCAGTGGGATAATAATTAATTAATTATTAATAAACAAAATAAATTGTTTTCTCAGAACATACACATGAAAATATTGTTAAATGTACAATTAGTTCAATATTTTATATTGGTAAAATAAAGCATCGATAAAAGCACAAATTAGAAATGTTAGTGTAGTTGTTCTTGATTTTTTCCTTGTGTAACTTATTCAGTTTCCTAGTGTTATTTCATTATTTGAAAAATATTGTTCTTAAATAACTAATATTGTTCTTAAATAACTAAAATACATATAATATTTTAGAGAAAATAATATTTGACGGTAAGAATTTTTTATAAATTGCCATCAAACATATTTTTTGCAAAATATATCATTTAAAAGATTTCAATGAACGAATAATGAATCCCAAATAGCTCTTTATCATTATATGTACTTTAAATTTTATATGAGAATATAATAGACATTTAATTATATTTATTTTTCCTTTTAAAATATATCGAGTAAATACGACACATCTATTAAAATGAATGGTAACCATTTTGTAAAATATTTTGTCAATTTTCATAAAACTTATAAAGAAAATTGTAGTGATAAGGTATCTGAAACATGCTGACGAAGCTATCTGAGTATAAGGATTTAGAGATCTGCCCGAAAATGAATTCTAGAAAAAGAGCATTTTTGCTTCTTCCTTTCAAAAGTATGGTAAGCCAGATCCTTTGTAAATACAAGTATGAAATATTCGACGGGGCGGATTCGGTAATATTTGTTTTAGAATTTATTGTAACTGCTGGACATATATCTTTACACGGCAGTAAATCTGATAGAATCCGAGGATTACGCTAGTTCAGTTTGGCGGCAATCCAAAATGCTGCAGGGTCTTTTTTCAGGAATTATTTTAGACGCCATCCGCGCACTTGTACGTTGGGTGTGCGCTCTCCGCTCCTACTGAAGTTTTCCAATCGGATTTAAACTCTAACGAAGGTTAGTATCCAATTTATTTCCCATGTTGTGATATAAAGTGAGGGTCTATAAAGTGACTCGGAAAATATTTCAAATATCAAATATTTATGTGGTGGAGCGAAGTATAAAAGCGAACTTCAGAATTGTGAAGTTTTACAGCAAAATTTAATATTATCATTACATTTTACCTTTCAAAAATCTTATTGGAATTTATTTTTAGCATGTAAATTTAGTAAACATATTAAATTTAAAGTATTAAACAATATTAACCTTGTTTAATCTATCTGAAATTAATAATATTTTATATTTTTTCACTACTTTAGTTTCAAGAGAAACAGAATCTCTGATCGATAGGTTTTAAATAATTTTTTGTACACTGATTCTGTTCAAACATTAATAATTAAGTTCAAATATGAATAATGGTTAGATTTTGCAAAAATGAGGTTAAATTACTTTTAATATTATTTAATGTATATAATAATCTACCCACATAAATTATAATCTCTACAATATATCGAATCCATCAATAGTATAAATTTAAAGTAGTTAACACAATACCTTTGTAAGGTGCTTTTAAGGAATCTAATGTACCTATAATATTCCTCTGTAGTATGGATTCATGGACGATTTTTTTTAAATGTGGTGCTGGAGACACATGCTTCGTATACCGTGGTCAGTGAAGCGCACAAAGACTTCACACTATAAGAACTAAAAATCAAGGAAAGATGAATCCTCCAATTTTTTAGGCATCTTGCTAGAAGAGAATATAGTCTGGAAAAGCTTGTTACGGTGGGCCACGTCGAGAGTAGAAAAGGAAGAAGAAGATCCCTCAAACGTTTGACCAAAAAAAAAAAAAAAGCTTTGAAAAAGCTATAGGCACACTTCTGGTGATAGCGCTAAGATCTGCAGGATGCTGGGAAAGATGGAGGAGAATAGTCAAGAAGGCGGGAGGTCATGAAGATCACGATCCTCAGTCAAGAGGGACCAACTTGTATAAAAACAATAAAAATCATAAAACTTCAATCACTCAGACATGTTATAAGACATCCAGAGAAGTGTGAGGACATGCGTCATAATGCGGGTGAAGATTGCTAGAAATTGGGTCCAGAATAATCTGAGTGATGGTTTGTCCAATCTGCAGATCCGGGGATCAGTAAAAAAAATTATGAGAGCCAGTTTCCATGCAAATATTCGCTCTCAAGATTCGAAGAATGAAATAATTCACACGATAAATGCGATAATATAGAAACGTTCCGAACTTTGTCCGAACTGAAAAAAAATATTACAAATCTGGAAAATCTAAAAGAATGTCGCCGCAACAGCGCATTATTATAGATAAAAATAATTTTGACTTTTCTGATTTCTAATAAAACGGATATCACCTATATAATATATTGGTATCACATATTTAGTTAATAAACTGAGACCCGATCTGTTTGATGTATGAGAAATCGTGTATTTTTATTCAACTCCGTTCATAATATATAAAAATATTGCTAATGAAGATTTTGGAGAGGTTTGTTATTCAAACATTGTTACAAAATGAAATGTTTTTATTCTGAAACTTTACATGGCAGGGATTAATTGTCTAGTAACGTACATACATTTGCTCATGAAATGAAAATTAAAATGAAACGATTTTGTATTATAGATTTAATTTCTAGCCGATAAAGTAAATTCTTCAACTAAACAAAAAATATTATGTTAATCTTATTTATAAACAATATTTATTTTTAATGAGACCTTACAGTACTCAGATTGTCTCAAATGATAGGAAAACATTATAGTAGTTCCATTAATTATATATTAAATAATTAATACATACTTTTTTGCTTACCATCATACCGTTTCCTTGTGGGGGTAGACAAGGAGGATTGAGCGCCATCCAAATTCATATATCTTCGCTTGTAAGATCGACGATGCTTGAGGTTCCTTACAGGACCATCTTCCAATACCCTTAACCTGGTCGTGCCACGTATTCCGCGACCACCCTGTCTTTCTGGTGCCGTTAATACTTGCGTCATATATTTTTCTTAGCATTCGTTCCTCATTCATTCGCTCAATATGTCCAAACCATTCGAGCGATTCTTTTTCAATCATATTCACTTTGCTAAGAGCAGCTTCTTTCTAAATTTTTAAAATTATTTACTTTACCATAAATGGATTTGATCTCATTTGAACTGCATTCGGTTTACTTTCGTTCTTCTTCTCCATCTTCAGAATTCACTTCTACTTTGTACGGAAGTGAATGCTGTACGGCTAGTCTTGCTTTGGTAGACTTATTTCTATTAAAAATTGTTGCATTAAATTTAATAATACTTAGATTACAATCTGTACTTAGATCACAGTTACAATCTGTAACTGTGATCACTACCATATTCATTGACTTCCGAAATACTATTAGTTTCTAGACTATGGAGCGGGTAATTATTTTATTTAGATAAGACATAATATTATTTTTGAGTTATGTAATTATATAATTTTATGATAATTATTTAGTTTTTGACATTCTCATCCTTTACTCATTTTTGTTTTAAAACAATTTTTTTCAATCGAAGACTAATATTTAGGATATTTTTAATATTACATTTAAATAGCTGTATTGATGCAATGCAAAAATATTTCAAAAGATAAACTGTACCGTAAATTAAGGAAAAAATAAATCTCTACAACTTTGCGCCAATTAATCCAACTTCAAAATTAATCCTAACTCTTTGCTTATTTTTTTTAATGAGATGCATTCCTTAAAAAATATATTTAATATGGAAATTAAGGAATTAATTTGCGATCAATGTTGGTTATATTATACTTAAAATGTATGTAGATTAGGTAATCGAAAGATTTTCGGTGTAATCTGACATTTAAGGTATAATTACCACTTGCAAAATCTGTGTATACTATGTCATGGGAAGGGCTATAGATGTCTCTAGCATAGTCCATTCAAATATATGAAAAAAACGGATTTACAACACATACTTAGGTAACTAAAATTTTAAAATATTTGATATTGGCGGACGTTACATTCTGTAAAGTAATCACTTAAGCCAGATAATGCAGGTCGTAAGCCCTGTGGTCACTCTATAAAGACATATGGAAGTCTTTCCCGTTTCCAATATAAATAATTTCGTCTAAATTAATAAATATTAAGTATTTGTTTATTTATAATAAAATATTATAATAAAAATTTATAATAAAAAAATGCTTTTCACTATATGAACAAATCATGCAGGAAAAAATATTCTTGGCATAATATTTTAAATTATTAACTTTTTGATCTTGCAGTTCTTTTGCATTGGCCTTTAAATTCTAGAGTTGTCATTTCCCATATATTATATCCGATCTAAAAATATTGTAATAATAAACTACAAGAACGAGTAAAAAAAAACTAATGAACTGAATCAGCTACATTGACTTCGCCTGCCGGAGCGGATACATTTCAAACTCTCTCTGACGGTGTACAAAAATCTTCAAAAGAAAGCACCATTGTATCCCAGACAATATCACTGGAAGACGGCTCACACTGCGGTCAGCTAAATCGGAGGCACTCTGCAGGCTGGTAGTACCAAGGAGACCTGGAGCCACCAAGTTTGTGGAACGTGCTTTCAGCTATGCGGGCCCAGCTATGTGGAACCAGCTGCCTCCAGTGTTGCGATCTATGGAGAACCAGGTACTCTTCAAGAAGAGCCTAAGAACTCATTTTTTCGGGATGTCGCACCTGTAAAGCGCCCTTGAAGCATCTCTTACGCAAAAACGGCGCTATATAAATTAACATAAATATAAACCTTGTATTAACTCAGATGATTATTAGCAAACAACTGGCTAACCTCTAAAAGTAGAACAGCAACTGAAAATTTACTTACTGTAATTGCATAATAATGTCATAATAATGTCTATAAATAAAAATATATACCTATATAAATAATTAATTAATTAAGGAAAATAAAAAATAATCTTAAACAAAACTTTAACCCTTTTTACATAAAACAATATTCTACACATATTTACACTTGGACTTATTACTCACTCAACTTATCACTAACATTGCACTTGATACTTTATAGATACATAATTATTACCTTATGAAAACAAATATTATTGACGAATTCAAAAAAATATTATAATTGTATTCTATAACGCCACTCTGAGACAGGCGTAGCTTAGTAGAGCGGTATAATCTACAAATCTAAAAACAACAAAAAAATTGTGTAATCTTTTCTTATATTTATATTGTTAAATTATTATTAAGTACCTATATATTGTAAACAAGGTTTTTTTTTTTTAATAAATAAATAAATTATTTTTGACGTTGAATGTTATTGTGCGTCCGTCCTGGCGAAGATACAGTGGTATCGAAACCGAAAAGTTCAACCGCAAAGTAATCGCTATAAACATCGAAAATCTATAAATAAAAAATTATTTTTGTGTACAAAACAGGTGCCCTTTGCATCGAACGGTTGCTGATGTGTAAAGTATTGCCCGTTCGTTTAATTACCGGACAATTTATTGCTCGCTGCAACGCGACGGACGCAATCAATCGAGCGGCGCAAATGTTTAAATTGGTCATTTTAAACAATTGATTAGTTCACAAATTGGCTATTTTGCGCTGCTCCTGGAGCCGGCTCTTGGGCGGCTCCCCTCAAATTTGGGGGATAGTTAATCAGTTTCAAGGACAGAAGGGTGGAAGCTCGTGGGCCGTTCCGGGGCGGCGCGGGGCGGGCCGCGAGGGGAGGTCGGGGCATGTTGCCATGCAGACCTCCGTGCCGGCTCCATCTACATGCTACATGTGCACTGCAGGTATACACACCAAACACATTGCGTGAGGACATTTACTGCACTTGGCCTTGAAATGTTTAAAGTTATTTAAAATAATTTAATCAAGATAAAAGTCTCACAAAGATCTGTAAACGTGTATCGAAGTAATTAAGGTAAGTTATAGAAATCTCACAGAGACGAAGATATTTATATATGAGACATATGTATAGAAATCTCTTATATGATGGCCCAGGACCTGTATGAGCTGGCTTAAGTGATCACTCTACACTTCGCAACGTTCACCAATATCAACATTATCAAACATAAGAACATCCAAACATTATCAAATTTTTGAAAGTTGTATATGGCCCTGGGCCATCGTATATAAGACTTTCATACACGTTCCTCATATAAATAGCTTCTCTGTAAGATTTCTATAATTTATCTTAATTAAAATAATAATCCCGCAGTGGACAAATCCAGTAATTGTACTCTCAGACCATATATATAAAAATATTGTTAATAAAATATAAAATAATATTTTCACCGTGGCATTTCAATACCATTCATATTGGTTTTCATTACTTTTACAATCATGTATAGACTAATTTAACAATCAGTATTGACATAGTACGCTTCGACAATTTCGACGTGATAATTTTGAATATTATAAGTGTCACTTTAATATAACATTTTTCTCGGTCATCTTTCTCTCCTCTCTTGCACTCGAATATGACACGTTTTTTGTGTAATTTCAAGAGAAAATTATTTTAAGAATTTTTATTAAAAATTCCATTTTGAGCAAAATATCAGTTTTAATAAGCTCTGCATGTTGTGATTTTATTTTATATTTTAAAACACAGTTTTCCACATAAAGGAATAACACCTGTTTTTAAAATAAACAGATAAATATTCAGTCTAAAAAATATAATTAGATAAAGTTATAAAACAATGTACCTAAATAATAATGGATTACTAACCAAATATAAAAAAAATGTTATTCTAATGAAAAAGAACTTCAGTTACTAGGAATTAATTAAGATTTTAAAATAATTAACAGTTGGTATCCATTTTCGTACGCACTTTTTTATGATTGACTAGCTTCAGTTACATTTCTGTAATAATGTAACTTTAATAATTTAAATAATGTAGTTTTAATAATGTAAATACTAGAACTGTATTATATACCAAGGCAGTGGCTGCTCTATAACCAAATAACGAAAGCATACTTTAACAAGTATTTTTGTAACTAAATTGGCGACTACGCATCACAAGCTGTTTTACAAAGTCGATATATACATAACTGGTAAGATTGGCGTTTCTGGAGTAATATTACCAAGGATTGTAAGAGTGTAACATTAAAGAATAGTAAAAATAAACGAAGTATTGTATGACATTATGCATATCAGATGATGTTTTTTCAATGAATTGTACTGCTTATGACCGTTTCCAGTACATTGAATCTTAAAATGGCTTGTTCAATAAAAATATTGTTTTAGGGCGTGAATAATCGCATCGGAACATGAAGAGTTAACCCCGCCAAGCGCGTAGGTAGGTGGGTACCGAGCATTAAGCAAGGGGAAACGCGGGTACATGGGGTGCTGAAGGGCAAACAGGACAAGATGTTGAGTAACCTTGAATAAAATCGAAAAACGTGCCACATTCAAGGGAGAATGTGTGTCTGGGGGGCAGGGGTATGGCGTAATATCTAGGCCTTATAAAGAGAATAAGCAAGGGGAACTATAAATCAAATTACGGAAGCAAATTTGCTAAAAAACGTGCTGCTGACACCGTACGCAATACGTACAAGCGAAGAAATTAAAACAAAATCAGCATTTATTTATTTATACCGGAAATAAAATATTATAGATACAAGTTAATGATATGTATGAATAAGAACACGAGTTATCAGAATCGAACATAATCACCTCTGTCCTAACATATTTCATATAGAAACAAATTTGAAATATATAAACAATAAGAATAACAAACAACAGAAGACAAGAACAGTAGCAATAGAATGGAAAAAGTGAATATTAATAAGTAATAACATTATGAAATAGGTGACAATAAAACGAAGACGTAATAAGATACCCAAGTGAAACTTTATTTATATTTTGCGTCGCAAATATACGAGATAGATATCAATATCAGTGAACAAGTCATTGTATGCTCGACACATTCCCACTATGGATGATCGTAATCCGGAGTTGGTCCGAGCAACAGTCAACTTCCACACAATATGGAAGAGGCAGTATATTCTAGTAGCCCTTGTTGGGACGTGAATGTTTATAAAAAATAATAGGGGTGGACAATTACATTGATTTCGACAGATCTTATACAAGTTAAATATTTCGAGAGACTCGTGCTGTTTTTTAAAGTCTAAAAATAGTTTATTTGTGATATAGTTACCATGAAATCTAAATGAACACAAAATGTTAAATATATTTATCTTAAATTTCATTAAATTATTAAAAGATAAAAATTTTCTCAACTTAACACCGTACATGAATATGAACAATTGATTCAAATCGAAGTAAACACGAACATAATGTAATAGGAAGTGAAAGAATGAGACTAACTTCAAGAAAAAAGCATAAATTTATAACATGCGGTGCAATGAAGGTGTTTAATGAAATGAAAAATTAAGAAAAAATTACTCATTTTAAAATATAGCTTACAAAATAAGTGATGTTTATTATTTAAAAATGTATAAATATATAAAAAAAAATAATATATTGTTTGTTTGTATTGGAGCAAATTAACATATTTATAAATACGTTGTCTTCAACTATCCTAATTTCGAATATCTGTCTGTCCGTAACTCGCTGGAATCAGGCTGAAATTACAACAACAACACTGGTGATGGCTAGCCGCCAATGAAGCCCGCCGCCCAAGTGTGACACGTCAATCAGCGCGGCTCATATTACACGCAGGGGTCGTTTTTAAATATTATTATGTTCCCAGTTTTTTTAACGGGTTTATAATAATAATGATAATATACTTGCCTTGATATTAAATCAGCAAGCAACTCTTCGCAAATAATAATACCTATTATAAGAGGTATTCTCAAACATTTTAAGCAGGTACTTTTAATACCGAGAACTTAATTATAGATTTAAATATGCATGTTATTTGAAATATATAATAACATTGTGGTTAAACATTACAATAAATGATGTAAAATATATTCTCAGGTTTTCACAGCCGTTCAGAATCTTCTGTGTGTAGTATTCTGGGATATTCTGCCGTGTATATATACCTCTCTTGCCGACGTTTCGGCTCTCGTTGCCGGGTCCATTACCAAGGCTGATGCGATGAGTAGGTACGTGTTAATGTTCGTGCTCGTACTCCTAAAAATTTCAATGTCTTGATAAATAAAGTGAGAGAAAAAGGAGACTCGGCTTGGAACAAATTTTTGAAAAATAAGTCTTTTGTAAAAAATACTTCTGGTTTACTAGAGAATTTAATAACGCAAGAATAAATAAAAAAAGGGTCATTACTCCTCTGCGACCCATTCCCTCTCATAAAAAATGAAATTAATTCATCTCTATACATATTTTATACTGTGTGGGGTTAATTTTATAATTTATCTTGTGAGTGTTAAAAAATTCTGGGCTAAAATTTGCATTGAATGCACATTTTCTGGATACCTATTAGACATAATTTTAAGTTTGAGCCGAAAATCCCAGAAAAACCCAAATGTCATCGTATTATCGAGTTCTTTTTATTAATTTTTTTTAAATTAGTAAATGTAAGCTGTGCGCACGAGGCACATTGTTTTCGTAGTATTGGTATTTATACCCGTAACACCAACATAACAAAAAATGTACGTCGTACGCACGGCTTACCCTAACTCATTCGGTTGTCTTTTTTAAATGTAAACCACTATAGGTACCTACTCGATTTGTATAAATACACAGGAATATCAATAGAGATAAAAGTCTATATTTACAACATTATTAATTTCGAGAGCTAAAAAAACTAAAAAAAAACTTAAAACACATCGAAGTGTACTGTAATCTGGCAATAGATGGAGTATATATGTATGTACATAATGATACACCCTGCTTTTGACACGGTATTGCAAGCCAATAGTTATACGCCACATCAGCATTATCAACTCTGATATTGAGCATTGCGAAATGAGTTCCGAAACTACAGCCAGAAAGTAATTAGCATATTATCATAACATAACATAAAGTCTCTTTTTCTTTTGTTTGAATTTTTTACTCTCTCTTGTTGTATAATTCTTAACATGCCTAAGTTTATTTCATAACATATTTATTTCTAAAAGTGGAGATCTATAATTGGCCATCTATATTATTATATTTATGTTTTCTGTGCTTCTCTGTTGTGCTGTTGGTCTTCCGTGAATATTAAATAAATAAATAAAAAATAAAATAAATATTTATTTAGAACTAAAAATAATATTAAGAACCTAAATAATACTATGAGAGGAAATAATGATTTTTTTAATCATTCCGCGTTTTGACTAATAAATGTATTTATATCACTCAAGCAAAAAAATTCGTGTAATTGTTAAAGTGAGCTATACAATTTAAAAACACTATTATTAGAGATATTTTATTATTGTTCTGGAAGCTACTTGAATATCTTCATTCAAAAAATTAAACATTTATATAAAGTTTAAATATGAAGCGATATTTAATGAGATGATAAAAAAAAATGATTGGGTATATTTTGATACTCAACGACTCATTTTACTCTATTTTCACGTAAATTTATGTACAATATAATTTAAAATTAAATATTTTACTATCATACTTTGTACTAATGATATTTTCAGCCTAAGTTATGATATTACTTTGTTATTAGAAATTATAATCTTGGTTCAATTGGTATCTATTGAGATCGAAGCTAGTTTAAAAAGATTATTACTTGGCAAATTCTCTTGATTAATCTTGACAGTAAATTGCTGAATAAATCTCTCAAAATTCGATGTCTAGGCAATAGAAGATTAGAAAATAGAACTAGTTATTTTGTGTAAAAAATCATAAAATTGTAAAACTCCATATAAATTAAAAGTGAGCATAAATATATAGGTAGTCGGTTATAATTAGATTGAATAAAGTATATTTACATAAATTAATAAATTGAAGGGAAATGAAAAGTGGGCTATTTCTAAAACAATTTTAATTGTGGCATAAAAATGTTCAAAAATTAAGCTTTACGAACAGTTCATGATAATCTAGTGAATTTAAAAAAGTAAAGAAAGGTTAAATAAACAAGTGACTTTATCCTGTGGATGAAGAATAAATTTCCATGGTTGCGTTAATAAATCACAACATTAAATATAACTCTGCTGGAAATTAATAATCTCGCATTTAGCTTAATCCAGCACTTCAAAGGAAATGGAAATAGCCGAGCCATTTCTCCGTACCACGGGCGGTTCAGAACTCCGGTTTTGCATAATGCACCGAGAATAATGGCTCTCTGTGCATGTTCCGCAGAGATCAAGGTTGCCTGACACCGCGTCTTGTTCACCTCTCCCCATTCGTGTCATATGCCAAGTGCAGCCAATGCATTATTACTAAATGCCCAAAGTAAAATTCACTGTTTTCGGCCATTGAATGCACGCCACAAAGTAAAAAGGTACGATAAGTGTATAAATATTCCATCTCAAATCGTAAAAATTTTTGAAAATTACAAATTATTAAGAATATTTATGCTAATGTAAGGGTAAAGAAAAGAAAAGGTAAAGAATAAGCATTTTTTGACAAAATTCTTGTATTATATTTTTTTGTTCGAATGATTTACGCTATACAATTCGTAAATTTAAATTTTTGCACTTTTCATTTAGAAAACCTTTGCATAATGACGCAAAAGTCTCAATTTCATATATAGCTAACCAAACAGTGATTTTCAATAATTTAACGGAGTCGAATTTTAAAAATATTTATAATATTAATTTTTTATGAAAACACATTGTTAGGTTATTAAAAAATATTTAAAACAAATATGATGAATTAAATAGAAATATATAAGGAAATAATCTATCTAAACGTAGAATATCTAGAAATTCATAGTCGCAGTTCTCCGGATTGGAAAGGTCCCGGGTTACCAAATATTTTTACGATTGATAGATTTTGTGTATATCTTTCTAATTTGTTTTAAAATATACATTATTAATACTCTAGAAATTTTGTATTTTTTGATCAATTTTACTCCAATCATAATTTCCAAGAGTCCAAAATGCTTAGCTGCTCACTTTAATTCGACAGTTGTAAGATAAATTCACTGCGTTTTCAAGATTTTTCTGCTAATGCAGTAAATAAAACTACATAATTCAGCATTACAAATTTAAACATTGGCTGTAGGTACAAGTTAATTGCTGTACACGAGTCGCCTTGTACATCTGGTAGTGTAACAGCCAAAATCATATTTATAAACATGCCTAGCAGCTGAAATATAATGCCTTACCTAGTCTATAGATATAAAGTAATGTAATAATGTAATAAAATAAGAAAAATCAGCACATTGGAAATGTTCCATTTTTTAAACCTCAGATAGTTTGGAAGCAATGGAATGTAGGTAGGTACCTTCTTTATTATTTTTTAATTGTTTGAGATTTGAAAAATAGAACATTTTTAAAAACAACTGAAAGCGGTGTTGATATGAAAAAAAGAAATTCAATTGTTTTGTTTTGCTGAAAGCGTCTTGTATCGTTGTGCTGTTTTTATTATATTGATAAAGATATGTAATTTGTAATTTTAAACTAATATACGATAAATTACTATCACCCAGTTTCAATGTTTTTAGTTAAGTGTTGATTTCTAGTGAAATTTCCGCACCACAAAGAGTTTCAATACAGGTGAGTTGAGTCTATTGTATAGCCGATGCTTAAAGCTGATGAATATTTTATTTGATGCTTACATTGCTTATATGTTCTTCCACTGATAAAATTTATATATTTTACTCTACGGGCATATGTATGTACGAGTACATTCAGACACTCAGATTAAATATCTGCATCATATTTAGCTACGATAAATCTATATTATTTATGCTATTTTTATCGTGGTTTTAATTTTATCAAACTTATCTTAATATTTTCTTTCATATTTTCCACTTATTGAATTGTATTTGAGATATAAATTTTTATATTATTATTAATTTCCTGCATTTACTTTCCAATATTTATTCTGTATTCTTGCATATTATGTGCAGTGTTCGCTCATTAAGTAAATCACATTTTTATTTAGACTGACATAACTCAATTGAGAAATTGATATCTTTTTACATAAGAATCAAAATATTTAAATAGCTTTACAATTTTTAAATTATAAATATAAACTTTCAAATATTAATAAAACATAATAAACTAACATTTTATACGATATCTTATTATTATTAGGTAAATATCTTATTATTATTAGGTAAATATTCTTCTTAAATGTTTTAGGATGGCATCTTTTCGATCCTTTTAGTAGATTTATGTTTGAATTAACTTTTCTCCACTTAGTGATTTTTGGATTCCCAGATTGAAACTCAAAACTCTTTAGATATACGACAAAATAAAATATTAACAGCCACCTGCGAATACCAGCTATTAAAGTCATAAATTTCGAAAAAAATTAATATATGTTAGTACCCTACTCATCAAAATTCGTTAATCTCTCATATCTTTATTCAACGATAGTGAAGATGATTATCTGATTGGTGCATTAACGCAGTCGCTAAAGCCGCCAAAATTATCTCTTTTTAGTATAGCTATTTGAAAGGTAGTTTTAACTTATCTATACATACTTAAAAATTAATAATATTAACACAATAGTACGTTTATGAAAAGTATTACCAAAATACAAGTCTGTTAAAAAATTTAATGTAACACCAAAATCCATCTCTATGGTATCTTATATTCGTTGCGCAAGGTCCCGTGATAAATCAAATACAATATCAAAATATTATTACAAATAAGATTTCATTTATTAAATTTTAAATATATTGATTAATCTGAGTTTGGTTTGAAATTAAAGTTATTAAAAATTAATTTGTCTCACATCTGCATCAATATTTGTCTCAGCACGGGTATTTTCAACATTAGTCGGTAACTGGCACGTTATTAAAAAAATACTTGATCAAAACATTTTTGCGATAAATCATCATTATAACAATGACATTACAAATTACAATCACAAATTGTGAGGAAGTCTGCGGATCCCTACTTTAGAGGAAAATGTACTTGGTGATGAAGTACATAGAAGCTCGCGAGAGAAACGGTGTAAATAAAATGTTTATATTACATAATTGATTAATTTACTATAATTATATACGAATAAACTTTCGTAAAATATGGGTACGGATATGCTGTTTACAAATTATCCATAATTTATTTCGTACAATAGCTTTATTTATTATTATATGATATATCTTGTATATTTACTTAATTTTTATAAAATCTATTTATACATATTTTGTAAAGGGCCTATCTGGAGCCGTCAATAAATAAATAAATATTTGAAAAAAAAAGATAACGCGTCGTCCCATAAATTGACAGCCGTAATGGCAAAATTTCACGAATTAGGTTTCGAATTGATTTCTCATCTTCTCCTTTCTCTAGACTTGGGCCCGAGCGACTTTTTTCTGTCCCTTAATTAAAAATATCGAAAAATATAAGTCCTAGAAAGAAAACCTCTGGGATATGATTATATAGGTGAGACTCTGTGATACAGAGAAGGTTATCTCACATCTTCCTCTTCTCTGTCGCAGTTCAAAAACGAGAGAGAGGTTGGAGAAGCGTTGGACCATTATGCAATGCAGATGGTCACAGATCACGGTGAGTCCAGAAGTCAACTCTTTGACTTGGGACTGGTACAAACCAGTGACCTGAGGTGTGCATGCAACCGCGTGAGGGAAAACTATCTTGAGTGATGCACAGGAGGTTACCTTTAGTGGGTTCATCACTGGGGGAGGTGGGCATCCTTCTGGAAACTCCGACCATCTTGGAGTAGACAATCTGCTTCATTTTTTTAAAAATATAGATGCGAACACAAACACGGATACGTGTAGGGTTGCCAACTATACTGTTTGACAGATTCGTTCTGAAACTCCATTATTGTGATTTGTTTGTGGCTGCGCTGCACTGAACACCCTTTTCTGACTAAATAAAAAAAATTGTCTAAGTTTGAAACTTACGCATTTTGTATACTTTATTTTTGTTCAACAGTAAAAAGAATAATGTAGTGAAAAACAGTATGATACTGTTTTTAACAGTATAGTTGGCAACCCTAGATACGTTTCACATCAATATTCGAACTATTTTCAACCTAAGCTTAATGCTTGTGCTATGAAAATAGGACGAACTTGCTGGTTTGGAGTGAGGTTCGAACCCGCGATCTTTGGATCACGAGGCGAGAGTTCTAACCACAAGACCAACAAGCTAATTTTAGTAATAACCAACTCTAATTTTAGAGGTTTCATTCTGGTGTGGGTCTCACGTTGGGAAATTCTCAGGGCGCCTCCCCTTAGACAATGACTGCTGTGAACCTTTCACTTTTCTCTCGGTTGATTAGCTTATCTGTTTTTTCTCGACAATTTTTTAAAATTATTTGTCTGTTTTAATTTTTTTTTATTTTTGATGTAATTTGTTTTTGTTTAGTTTATTTTATTATTTTCTGTTTCGAGATTTGATTCTTGCCAGCAGTGATTTTCTGGACTAGCGAGTCTTTTGTTTGTTTGTGATGTTATTTTATTTTCTTTTTCCAATTGGGAGTGTTTGTGCATTTTCTCATAGTGGTCGCTATGGTGCAACCATATTATTTTATTGTCTTATTTCTTTTACGATTGCTTTTCATTTTTGTTTATAGGTATTGCTTGTATGTACCTACTTGTATGCTATATATTATTTAATGTGTATTTCTTAATAAATTGATATTATTTGCAATCAAGAGACAGTGAAGTGATTTTGTGGACACCCCGCCGCACCGCATCCATGCCTCCTTGTCATCTGTGGCGTGTCGGGATCGACTGATTTAGTATTAAAATAATGACGATCTGGATGGCGAAAGTGTACGGCCGATACAGGAGCTATTGCTCATAAAACGGCCCTGGATCTTTGGTGGGTCCCACTTCACTGTCCTGTAAAAGTTTATCAGGTGGGAAATAATTCCCGTGGAATGAAAAATGGAAAACTTGCTGAATCAGGTGTATAGCTCTCATATGGACTAATGGATGTAGAAATAAAATCCGATTGTACTAAAAAATGGTGTCGAGCTTACTTTTTATCGTACACACCCATAAAACGACGCCCAAAGATGCTTAAAAGTGTTGGAGCAAAGTTGTGGTATGAGGTGCCCAATATTATGTCAGAAAAGATTTTTGGATCTCACCTTTCACCTTCTGATTAATACTTACATTTTCCTTTAAATATGCTTTTCCAAATATATTTACCAAAAAATATAAAATGTTAACATTTTATGCGTGGGATAACCTATTACAAATTTTCCAAAATGTGTATAATAATCCGTCAAGGATGTTCCGGTAATGTTTTTTTTGCATCTATATTTTGCATATATTATGACGATGCCAGTTTTAGAAACAATGACTGGAGAGCACGCTAACGTCATTTGTTAATTTACAAATTAATTAAAGCGGATACGTTAAAAATACGAATTTTATATAGTGTTGTGTTTTTGGAAAAAAAAAGTTGTGGAATTTAATAATACCACTTATAGATATTGTGTGCGCCTTTATGTTTTATAAACAAAAAATAAAACCCACTAAACCAAACACATTAGGCAACTAGCGCGAGAGGATTTTCGCACACTGGTACCACAGACAGTGGATAGTCAGGCATGCCAAATAGTCCAAAGTGGAAGATCTCGGCGTCCTGAGGAGATTATCCACTTGCGTCCTCGTAGACCAGTGGGCCTATCACTGGCTTCTCACACCGAGTTTTTCGGGTTCGATTCCCGGTGAGGTCTATATGATTTACTCAAGCCCGGATATTTTGTGATATGTTTTGCTTCTGTAATTGGGCTCCTTAGCCTGCTGACGTGTAAAATTAAAAATAAAAATAAAAATAAAACATTAATAAATTGGACACATTTCTGATAAATTATTTTGTTTTTTTTATTTGTATTTTCGCATGATTATATTATTATTATTGTATATAGTTACAATATAAATGAGCTCTCTTTCTGTACACGAGATAATTTCTAGAAGGTTGAAAGAATTGTTGCATCCACAGCGCTACGTATCAGTAATCAAGATAAATTATAAAATATCACAGATACAATCTTTTGGGAAAAATTTACGAATGGCTTTGAAGGGTGGCCACAGGGCTTATGACCTGTATGAGCTGGCTGAAGTGATCACGGTATACAATGCAATGATCACTAATTACTCGCAAGGACATCCACGCATTATTTTTGAAAATTAGTAATTCTTTTGGCATAGTATATATGTATATGTATAGATGTCGCCACTGGTAATGACACCTTTATATTTTTCTACACATAAGTGCTTGTATGTAGCGATGGTAGATCCTTATCTTGAATGAGAATATGATAAAGAAGAATGTAGGTATGTATGTCAATAAAACAACATTTTTTATTTTTAATAATTTATTACCATTTCAATTAAATGGTCAAATTATATCATATATAATAAAGGTAATAGTAATATTTATTTTCAAAAGGTAATTACATATGATAGTTAGAATCATATTACAAGAAAGTATTCATATTATGTGTAGTAGGTAAAGATATTTTGTTACCATTATTTTCAACAATTATGTAGGTTATTTGAAGCCTTAAATGGTGGTTAAATGCATAAAAAGCTGAATGTATAATGCCTAGACAGATAAAAGTTAAAGACATTTGTCTTACTAAACCATTAGCATTTGAATGATAACGAATATTATTTTAAATGTGGTGTTCATTAATCAAGCACCTTACAAGTTTAATTTAATTAAAACCTTTGGAATCTCGAAAAACATCCATGACATGGCAATTGTTTAATGTAAGACAAATGTTTAAAATCATCTACCGATAAAAATATCATTAAAAAGAAACTAGAATGATCTCCGATCATTACACATACTGGAACAAAATAAAACTAAGAGAAATAATAATATAACCGAATGATGTCCTTAATATTAAATAAGTCCAGACAAAAACACTCTGTTTAGGCCAATGACCAGATTTGCTAACACCTTATCGAAGCAAGAAACAAGTTCAAAGCAGGGGAAAATCATAGCTTAATTTATTATAGATTAAATACAATAATTTGATTTACAATAAAATAATTGGGATAAAATAATAAATGTACAATAAACATTAAGAAGATCATTTATAATTCTATACAATTTTTCTTCTCAAACGCTGGAAAACACCCTTAAATACATATTCAATAGGCAATAAATGATTTATATTTTTATTTAGACATATTAGATATTATATGGCCGCGGAGCATAGAAATATAAAATTAATTTAATTCAACTGCTTTCTTAGATAATCTACATAAATTGATTGTTTATAAATATTTGCCTACTAAAGTATTCTTTGAACTTGAAAAGTTTTTCGAAACTGGATTGTAAAAAATTAAGGTGTCTTGAGACATGAAATAGGATTACTTCGAACTAATTTTTGGTCATATATTTAAAAGTGTTTTCGTTGCATTAGTGACAACAATAATAATTTCACATGTTTTTAATTACTTAAACGAAATCAGCATGTTTGTAGTTCCGACAGATTTACAAAAAAATATCGACAAGGCATTAAAATAAAAAAATCTTCACACATTAAAATTGTAAGCGAGCCACGGATATATGTTGCTCGCTACATTCCAAACAATTGGTACAGTGACGAAACACGATGGTGGTGTGAAAGACAGTTTTTTGCTTTACAGATCCCTAACGATTCTTTGGTTATCGATCCAGCAATGCCCCGTCTGCTATTTTTCGAAAAAACTGGCAGTTCTCCAAAGTTCCCTAGCGACTTCTTACAGAATTAGCTACTCAACGGTTCGCGGCGACCGAGTCGCCGAACAAATAAAACAATTTGTATATCGTCGTCGCAAAGTGTACGGCGTCACTCATTAACAATATAAACAAAAAACGAAATTGGACTAAATAACGAGAAAAATTCATTTGTACTTTAGGAGATGTATAAAATTGAAGCGACTAGTATTCCATTTTTATATTCCTTTCCTATTTTCCGAGTATATTGAAGGCGGAATAACTTAGTATACAATATGGCTCATAAATAAGTAGTTTATAGAAATACCTCAGTATAAATATTATCGCTCTACTATCATATTATAAACAATACAATGGCTGTATTTTCTCTATTGATGTGGATTATTCATTTGAACATACAAGTTGATCATTGTACAGATTGTTTGTATTTTATAGTTTTGTGTGTTAAATATTTTGATTGAAAATGATAAAAATACAATAACGTTATGGGGATAAAACAGACACAACCTATGATAGGGGAAACACGTTTCCGAGATAGTAGAATTATATTTAACTCATTTAAACAGAAATGAAGGGTAGGAATACTGCACTCTAGCGTGCCTCGACTTCTGTCGCGCCTGGTGAGATAAGAGTATACCATTCGAGTATTTTTACGTAGGGGCTGATAAAACCTCCCTCTATCGAATGAACATACTAAAGCAGACATTAGGTACTGTCGCGGCTGATGATGGACTAGAAGGCGGCCTCCCACCGAAATAAGGTTGGTATTACCCACTACACAGCTTGTCTTAGTTTTCATTGTATCTATTAATCGTATAAAAGATTGCGTGTAAATCTTACTTAGGATTTTTAATTAGTATGTCACAACACCAAGCTGGTATAAAAAACATTAAGCCTAAACTACCTGTGAAAGCCCTTTGGAAGAGCGAACTTACTTGCTAATTCCCTCGCGATAGTCGAACCTTATTTAAATTTCGAAACAATTCTTACATTTTAATCTTAATCTATTCCCAGACTTACCATTACAAAATAACAAATTCGCCAATAAAATATAACGTTTATTTCTTTCCATTTCACAACATATCCGCACAGCGAAGAAAAATATTGATTTTTTGAGAAAGGTCTCACGCGTATTGCCATTTTTTAAAATACCTCTCTACACCACGTCCCGCAAAATATTTCAAAAACTCTGTTTTCAAAAATACCGTTTCAATGTTTCCATCTCCGCACTCTTTAACAATATTATTACAATTCCATTTGCATTGACATCAATATAAAAATATAGTTATCGATAGCTTATGTGTAATTATATGTGGTATTCTAGACAATCTTCTTACATTTCTTTTTTAAAACTAGTGTACTTCGTGCTCTTGGGCGCTCAATCCAGGTGAGCTATATACAACTCCAGGTGAAGCGTGTGAAATGGATCGTTACAAGATGTGATCTTTGTTTACATAGCTTGAGTAACTAAATCATTACGATTTGTATTTTTGGAGCGCATTTCACACATTTTCGCCAACCATCTTATACAGAAATGCCATACACACTTACACAAGAAAACGACACAACGAAAACAATAAATATATTTCAATTGATGTAACAGTAATTCATATCTGACCAACCGCTCAAATATTATCTTTATACAGATCTTATGTCTACCTTTGGAGTACAATATTTTTCTTCATTTCCACCGACAGCCACACTCCGTCGCTTTTCCAAAGCCAATTTCTTACTGACTGAGAACAGGTGTACGACCAAAAATACCTTAAATCTCTTGTCACATTTCTTGAAACCCTTACATCGTTTTGCTTATAAACGGTACTTTGCAGTATATTTGAGTTTGAGCGATGAATTTAAAAATTAACAACTCGATAATCATTGTAAGTTTGATTAAGAAGATGGAAGGAATTTTATGCTCGTACACCCCGCATTGTATTTCAATATTATTATGCTGAAAAAAAATTGCAGATTTTCATAAAAATAGCGGTAATAATAAACCTAGGGCATCAACGTTAATTATTATTAGAAAAACCAACAGTTCGCATTGGGCACTCTAATAATTCCATTCATCAGTACAACCAGAATATAAAAATTATGTTATCCTAAAGGTATAAAAGTTTCAATATAGAAAACACTACAGATAGTTTTACGAAACCAAACATTCACACGAACACATTTATAAGTAAACAAAGTATCGTTTAGACATTTAGACGAATCTTAATATATTATAATTAACTAAGATCGTTACGAGTACTTCTTCCGATACCAAAAAGGAAATGATTAGATTTGCAAATTTTTCCCAATTACAAAATTTCTCTGCTCAAGAACATGTTTTCATTTAAAAAAAATCGCTTTTCCAAATTAGTATTTAAATCTTTGGATAGTCACTTTCAGGGTAAGTATAATACGAATATAAGGACAAAGAACAATAAATGTTAAAAAGGGAAATCTTCAAATCACGAAAAGTTGCCTATCCTATCGATACAAATATTTATATTATAACAATTAAGTTGAAAATGTAAAACTACATTCGTTATCAATTAATTATCGCTTTAGGATACACGATTTTAGTTGTTTGTAGAAACCCGAAAACAATTACATTTACAATATCAGTAGAGTAACATGGACACCTACTTACATTTAGGAAATCGATTTCATTTACATTTAATCAAAGAACCTATATCAAATACAAAAAATGCTTCTATAAGTTAAACATCTACCGTATAAAATTACACTCAACGATCTTCGTACCCTGGTGAGCCCCGCGTTTTCATACAAAATTACTTTAAAGATTATGTTTCCAATTTATTAGTAAATCACATTTTGATTACAGTGGCCGCAATAAATTTTAAATTGCTAATTTGAAAAAATATATCGCTCTAACTTTTAAATGTCCAACAATCCGTGCCCTTGTACAATAGTTAAGGATGGACACATGTGGATCAAAACAGTTTAAATTGTCGGCATTTAAAGGTTAAATTCGCAGTGAACTTACAGTTCGCTGTAACACAGACTCTTTTCCAGTTCGCTTTTTTAGTATGTTTGGATTCATCTCACAATCGATACAATGTTTAAACGTTACAATCTTATGCAATATAGACAGCCTTGAAATTTTATTAATTTTGATCTGTTTTTTTCGATTTTTTTAGTAATGTAAAAAACTTACGCAAAGTACAAAATGACTTAAATATTACAAATCGATTATTTTAATGTGTATTAATAAGTAATGAAAAAAGTTAATATTGATTGCTTATTATGTAATATTATATTCACGAACATTAACACGATTCATCGTCGATCAAAAAGGCCTTTCGTTAAATCTACCGGAAACTAGGGGCTGGCTTGTCGTACGCTATTCTTAAGGCTATTCACGTTAATATTAAGAAACATTCATCTTCAATAAACTGACAAAGTCATTCTGTGTCCACAATCGAGAAGTTTCACGATGTTGATAATACTATATTTACTTTAATGGAATTAAAATATAGATCGAAACTAGTAAAAGAGTACATATTTTTTTAAATAAATGACTGAGAAATAGATTATTTAATTTTACGTTTTTAAGCACAAAACGAATGTGGCCTATGCCGCCTGTGACGTCATTTGAGTAGTCGTAATCGTCGCACCACAGGCAATAAGTGAACATGAGCCGCGTCGGCTAGGTCAAGTGACGTCACGCGCTGGACCGTCTAATGAAACAAAATTATTTTTGGAACCCAAATGTAAGTCCCATAACTTTTCACTTGTAGAGATATTTTAATTATTCTTTCACTTTTGTATAATTCTACTTAAATTTTATAACTGATCTATAAAAAATGGAAACTTCTTCATTTCGTGTAACGAAAACTGGAACTAAGTGAGATGCATTTATTAGTTTATTGGAAAACGTTTATCAAAAAGTTTGTGCGAGAGTCAATTCACGTCGAAGGCACATCGAAGCCGGAGCTCTCATTATAAAGAAACGTATTTAATAAAGTTATTCACCAAACCAGCCTAGCCCCTTTACATTCTACTGGAAAATTTCGAGAAAAACGCGTATCAAAATATATATATTGAATGGTGATTCAGACACTAATCTAAATTTTAAACGATTCCGTATACTAAAATAGATTCTAAAGCGTTTTAAGATTTAAGCATTTTTAATTTCGAGATACTCGGTACGAGCCAGATGTAGCGAAAATCATCGTCGACAGACAGATTTATCATTTACCCAACTATGTACTAATCTATGTCCACAAATCATTTCATTTTGCATTGTTCCTCTTACCAGCCTCTTTCCTTCACCAGCGGATTAATGCAACTTACTCGAACAAAAAACTTAGAATATACAAAATATTATGTCGTTTATTTTGTTAACATGATATGAGCTTACCCATATATTGTCTAAACTGAAATAAGAATCGCACGTGTTGAATATTATTTTGCGAAAAATTCTGTAAATAAGTCTGTTAATTACAATTCGGTTCATTAGCCGAATTATGGTATAAGGATTAAACATTTATATATATGTATTATTTATTAATCATACATCCATCAGATTCACTCTTATAAATTAAAAAGCATTAGGGAATGAATTAGAAAATACCGTACAAATGCACATATTAAGAAAGGAGCGTCTTAGCCAGAAAATCGTGTTAAATATCCTCTATATTTGAATTTATTTTATCAGTAAGTTTATTAAAGTAATCTGCACGCATATTGAATTTGACTGTTAATTTTCTCGTGTAAATTCTATATAGACACAAGTAAAACGATTACACAATTTTGTAGGTGGGTTACTCGCGAATTAATATTGATTTAGCTGTCGTAGAAATGTTCCGGTCTAAAATCAAATAATATTAAGATATCTAAGATAATTTAACAAATAATTTGGCAGTAATGTTGCAAATTTTTAAAAACACGATTGTTACTAAATAATTTACTCTATGCAAAATTGTGATCCTCAACTCTTTGTATTATTCAAATCTATAAAAACAATGGATACGGCTTTTTCCTCCACTTTAACAATTATTATAGGTATTGATATCTTTATTTGTAATTTATTTTATAAAATTTGCAAAAGTAACTAATTTTTCTTTGTACTTTTAAGCGATTTACTAATCTACACCACTTTAACGGTTTAGAAATAATATATTGATCATAAATAAGTAGATATAATTAAAGACGTAACATATAATATGTATGTGCAAAAAAATTTACATTGTTTTAACATCGATTAAATTTTACTAAAACAAAAATAAATATAAACTTTACTAAAGATGAATATTTATATTGGTTTATATGAACGAAAATAATTATTGATTAAATAATATAAATATTTAACTACTCTGTGTAAAAAACGGAACAAACGAAATAAAAAAAGATAACCAAATATCGATAAGTTTAAAAAATCTAATTTGACTTGGATTCAGATATTTTACCTACTTTTCTTCAATTGCTAAAAAAATTATCGCGTAATGAAAGAAATACAACACTTTAACTCCGGACGCAAAATTCTTTTCTTAATCAAAATAAACAGAAAATCAAAAATCCGTTTTGTGAATATTATGGTTAGTAAGATGTTCTTTGTTTGTACATTGGATTACGAAATTTTAAAGGCTTTTTTTCTATGAGACGCTATACTTCATTATTTTTCTATTAGAGATTATAGATGATGTAAATAGGAGTAACTTAATACGTTTTTCTTGTTATCGACGAAAAACAACTGTTTTTCTTCAAAAGAATGTAGAAAAAAGGAAAATCATTCATCAAATTTTGGAATCAAAATTGTAATATACAAAATACTTCCAATAACTCAAATCGATAACAAGAAACTGTATAATTTATTATTTAAAATGTATAGAAATTTGAGGGTAAACTTTTTCAGTGTCATGTTAAAAGTGCATATCTATTGTTATTTTTAAATAAATTATCGTTAATTTTTATGGATACTTTGGACAATTAATATTTTGTTAAAGGTACCTTACATTTTAAAATGGAAGAGTAATTTTGGATAACGCATTATCGTATAGAAGTGACTACTTGTTTAGCAATGAATGAGGTAAAATTGGCTTGTCATTTGTGGTTCAATTTATATTCATCTGATACTTTCATTCATGTTAATGCGTGTAATTAATGTAATTCACTTGAGGTAAATGCAGGTATTTATTTAAATATATGCAAGGGTTTGTTATTTAGCTTTTATATAAAGTGCAATTTGACTATTTTCATAAATATTATAATTTATTTACAGGGATTTTGTCTAAAAAGTGGTGGCTACCGGTTTCCACTCCAGAGAGGTGAGAGTTTAATATTTGAGGACTAATTATATAAATTATTATATAAAAAAGTATTCATTTTCAGGAGTTAACAAAATTTACTGATATGCCGTTTATACTAAAAAAATGTTTCGAAAAATCGTTGCGAAACTCGATCTCTCCACATAAAGTATAAATATTTTCTTTGTACGATTCTTTCATCAGATGATCTCTGCTTTTAAATTTTTTCTAAAATATTAACATTGTTTTCGTTACTTTATATACTAAACATTTTTACACTTCTATTTCGTTTAAATAGAATTATATATAAATTGATAACAGCTTAGATATATCATATGAACGAACAATAAGTAATAAATATACTGTCATATTGAAACCAAGGGGTAATCTGAACAATGTGGAGAGTCGATGTTTGCGAAACTAAACACAAACAAGTTTTATATTATTAATAAAGAGAAAAGTGCAATGAGCAATCGTTTGATACTATAGTACACAGCACTAGTCGTAATTATTAGACAATATCCGATTATAGTATTTAAACATTAATAAAATTAATGTTCTTAAAATATTTAAGACAAATGCAGTCACAAAAATGAAAAAAAAAATTAGATTTAATATGAGAAAAAAACTGAACCGGTTTGTTAATAGACATAAAGCAGGATCTGAAAACCTCAAATGTCATCAACACAGAAGTTTTCATCATTATACGCGTGTAAAAAGTATTCAACTAATACGATGATCGAGAATATGGTAGCGCTGGTAAATATGTTTTATTTAAGAAATTATATTTTATGATTCTCATCGACTTTCCGTCGAACAAATGAGATAAAAAAAAGTAAATGAATATTTTATTAAATCCTTAAATAAGTTTTAAAACACGTCCTCAGAATTTCAAACCCGAAATATTTAAGTTGGACAAAACATTTGTTGATCAAAAAGAACAGATATTATGTACACACGTTTCATATAATTTTCCGACCAAAACACGCGCTGGTAAGACAATAATATTAATTTGAATTACTTTTGCATAATATAATAAAGGTCTTAAATTATATTGATTTATTCCATCGCCGCTGGAGTTTTATAAATTCCCCACAGTTCCTAAACAGAATGTAAGACTTGCGTTCCTTTTGTATCTCGAAAAAATTATCAACGATTTCCTTATTCTATATTATGATTGTTAATTTTTGACAGTGTTTTCAAATTTCGTATAAAGTACAGTATAAAAGTTATATTAAAAGTATGAGAATATTTAGGACATTAATTTTTATTTGGCATTCCCTGTCTCCGCATATTTCGCTTCCATCACATAAATAATTCGAAATTATCCTCGATACTTACATAAAGTTAATATTACATATCATATCACTTGAAATCACGCTGCAGCTAAAGATTATTCTTTCAATATAAAAAAACCTTAAAGAAGAGTCCTAAATTTTACGATCATTACAAAACTTACCAATTTATTTCTTATCCTAAAATTAATGTAAAAAACTTTATAACCATAAATTACGTAATCCGAGTTCATTAATATTTCGTATTTTAAACATTTAAAAAATCTACGCTACGTTCGCTGACTCTTGCGCCGACCGCGGTCGTCGCTCGCGCGGGTGACGCTCCGTGACGTCACCGTTACATTACTTATTATCACCGTACAGCTAGCCATCAATGGTGAGTGGGGAGGAGAAGCCATAGAAAATAACAAAACGTAAATATTTTCACGAAATAAATAATTATTAAAATAATATGTCAATCGATAATACCCACCCGAAGCGGATCTGATAAAAGTTACGCTATAAAAACATTGAACTAAGTAACATGTTTATTTCGGTTCCCCAACTATACCACCGACACTTAAATGTAACTTAGCCTACAACCACACAACAGTACATAATTATAATATGATATAAAGTATAACAGAAACGAAAATGATTTCACTGCGAGAATTTTCTCATAAAGAACAGATATAATTTACAAATATTTCATTAAAGAAAAATAACGAAAACAAATAAAATGTAACATTTCTACATTTATTCCATAGATTTGACTAAAATTATTAAAATGCTTTTTGATATTAAATCAGTTTACAAACAGCGCAAATTAATCTGGAATAGAACGTCACTCCGAAATTTTGCTATTATAAAAGAAATGTTTCATTAAAAATTCTATTTTGTCTAAAAATTCAAACTAAACAACTGTTTTACGAATGTAACCGAATCGTACATAACAATGAAAAATATATCTCGATGAAAATTATACTCGCGTAATATTCACCAACAATTTTATAAACAGTTCCATAAAAGACATTCATTTGATACAGCGACGGATTCATATATCCGTAATATTTAGAAAGCTTACATATGTACAGCGAATTAATTACGCGTCTTAGAGTTTCCACTCGCAATTTTCCAACCGAGACTCGCCTTTTCGCGTCGGAAACAATTAAATAATCGAGAAGGAAGGTGTACGAGAATCCGAGAGGGCGCCGATTCAGGCGATTTGGTTCAGGTAGTGGATGAACTCATTGGAGAAGAGCTGCATGCAGGAGCCCGCGGCGGGGCTGGCGGGCAGCGGCCGCGGCGGGTCGGGGGCCCTGGGGGCGCGCAGCTCCTCCCAGCCCAGCCTCAGCAGCGAGCTCTGCCCGAAGTACTTCTCGCTGGTCTTGGACCAGATCGAGTTGTTGAGCGAGTACTTGTCGCCGCAGTTCAGGTTCAAGAGCGAGAAGGAATCGGCGATGTCGGACGGCGGGGTGCGCGCCTTGGCGGGCTTGTTCTCCAGGCTGGAGACGGACGAGTCGGTCTTGGCGAAGTCGAACATGCTGCGCGTCTTGGGGGCCATGGAGGTGTTGACCACGGGTCGCAGCGCGCGCGGCGGGTGGGGGGAGGCCGCGGCGGAGGAGAGCGGCGAGGGAGAGAGGGCCGGGCGGGGCGCGGGCTCCGCCGGGCGCGCCGCGTGTTATGGCCACTGCTGGTACAGCGGGTAGGGCTGCTTGGTGAAGCAGTAGGCCAGCGGCTTCACGAAGTGCGTGTCCACGGTGCGGCAGTGCGGGCAGGCCGCCGGGTGGCTGTAGTCCGAGTAGAAGTTCAGTCGCTGCTGGGGGTGCAGCAGAGGCTTGAAGCAACTGTTGCACTGTCCAAACAAAATATAAATTAAACTTTTTTTCGACAAAAACAACATATCATCTATTCGTACCATACAGACATTCGCATAATATAAGAGAAATATTACATTTTTACGTATTTTCATTTAATTTTTTTTAATGTATTGTTTTCCTATTTAAAAATACTCGTATATGCCGTTAACTATCAAACATTTTTTTTTATATACGCACAGTACCACAGAGTATAAAATTGTACAGAAATTAACTAAATCCCTTCCTTAGGCGAGGGATTGGGTCACACGGAAGTATGTTCTCCCTGGCGTATATTTAAGACACATTTATATTCTAGTTAAAATATTTGTTGCATTTTTAAATTCCCTAGTAAACAAAACATTTTTTTTTCCACTGTTGTGTTTTTTTTTAAATCCTTCCAAACCATGACATTTTAAGTAAATACTATTTTTTTTAATAAAGCGCGACTAATTTATTAAGATATTATAGTACTATTTCATTTTTTCATATTTTTTTTAGATTTATAAATCATAGCAATCAAACAAATTTATATATTTTGGTGATCTGTGTACAATGCGTATAGTACAATATTAATGGTTATCTTTAAACATATAGCTTCTTAGCTATGCATTCTTCATATCACTAATAATCAATCGTATTTATTTCCATTTAATCATTCGACTCTTGTTACAAGTGTTCCAGCATATTTCTCATTCAAAATACATTATATTATTCTTAAAAAATACCTTGAGCCTCTCGGTGCAGCACGGCGTGGCCATGAATATGTCGTACGAGTACATGGTGCCCAGCACCAGGGAGGAGCCGTCCCACTTCTGCCCGCAGAATCGGCAGCGAATGGCGCGCTCCGGCGGGCAGCGCTCCAGGCAGCCCATGCACACGCAGGTCAAGTACTGAGTGCGGCCCTCTACTTTTACCTAGTAACAGAGATTATATATTTTGGGTCAGCTTGCCAAACTGCGGGAAAAACTTTAAAGATAGACTTTTTAATATTTTATTTTTATTAAATGATCCTTTATGATGCTTCCTCAATCCTAAATTATAATAATTTCCGTAATGTTCGTAACTTCTTTAAAGTAAATTTTTTTTACGAAATTCTTTTTTCGAATAAAAACATATTCCCTAGGAACCGACATGTAAAAGAACCGTCTTTTTGATGGGTTACAGGTAGATGATATAAAAGTAGAAACTGTTAATAAATATCTAATAGGTTTATCTATGGTACATAGTGTGACATATCTGCAAGATGCACACTGCTATGGACATCTGTGTACAGGAGAGAAATAGAATCCAAAGGATCTACATAAATGATTGCGCAGTCTAGAAAAGTATTTTAATGTACATAATCAAGAAACACGAAACAGAAACCAAACATATTGCGCCAAATGCTGCTTTTAAAGCAACTTATTGTATTATATAAGTAGGTATTCCTTATTTAAGGTACTAGGAACATTTAATTTTGAGTGTGGAGCAAAAACAGTAAACCAAAAACAGTAAAAAGATATTGCAGATAGGATTTATACATTTCATATCTGTTAAACATATGAACGTGACATAAAACTAACTACATTGGCTGACGTCGCTTAGGTGGTTTGGGCATGTTGGGCGATTGAACGAGGAAAGAAGATATACGACGCAAGTGTTCACGGCGCCAGAAAGAGAGGGCGACCGTGGAAGACGTGATATAACCAGAATAACCAGACACTGGGAGATGGTACTGTTAAGAGCTTTTTGTCGAGCTTGCGTGCGTAGATGTATGAATATGGATGGGGCGAGAGTTGTGTGTCAGGACAGAAAGTGGCGCTTTATCCTCTCTGCTTACCCCCGCGGCGAAACGGCGTGATGTTAAGTCTTTTTATCATCGCTCCCTGTCTTGTGCTATCAAATGCCGACAGTCTGTCTACACCAATGCCTTTATACCATAGCCCTATTGCTTTTGAGGTGTCCTTACGGGTTAACTTGAAGACCGCGGTCTCCAGAATAGCAATTAAACCGCTTACCTGTCGTTACTTTGAAGGGCAGTGCAACCGGCACATGTCTATTTTAGCTCTGAGATAGCTTTCATGATATCTCTGCGTTTGGTTCGTTGGCGTATCTCTCCTTTCATATGCAGTCACGTAAGCTAAAGCCTTGTATGGACCACTGCTCATTGAATCACTTGAAGTCTGTTTGCAGAGCGCATGGTTTCGTTTACCACTAGAAGTCGAAATATCGTAGCCGCTACTGGCGATAACCTCGCATTTGCTACCCTCCGAGGCAGGCACGTGCAGAAATCAGAATAGGGGCTGGAACCCAACGGGGGATGTGGATAACGAATAAAATTCACAATGATTTTTCGTCAAACAAAATATTTAAATATAATATTATCAACACATTAACGACAACGCCCTTGCTACTCATTGCGTGGTTCATTCAGGTTAATTCTTCAGATAAAATTTGTTTTTAAGTGAAAGTAGCTATTACAAAAAAAATATATATTTATTTTTTGTTACAATTTTTTTTAAGAATATATAATGTTATAATGATATTCAAGAAATCTATTAAGACGATCGTTCGGAAATGCGAGTGAAATTCAGCAGTACGAGTATTTTTTCTTATAGGTTTTCTCACATTTTTGTATGAAAAGGGTATGAAATTAAAATGTATTCATTAAGTTTACTATATTTTTAATACACATAATTTAACTAAATTATTTAATAAATAACCAAAAATCATCACGTTTGTGTTTACTGGGGTATTATGCCGTGTTGTTACGACCTTTCGGGCCGACGTTTCGGATCGCATTGCAGGGTCCATCATCAGGGCTGATGTTGGACCCTGCAATGGGATCCGAAACGTCGGCCCGAAAGGTCGTAACAACACGGCATAATACCCCAGTAAACACAAACGTGAAGATTCTGAGTGGCCGTGAAAACCTAAGAACATTCTTAACCAAAAATCAATTTTTAAATAAATAAATAAGTATTTATTATTTAGATAATATTGCAAATAATTTGATAATTAATAAAAAATATTTAATAATTTGTCAAATAGTTTTCTTATAAGTTGCATTTTTAGAAATATTAAAAAAAAAGATTCTTTAATGTTAAGAGAAAACCTGAATCGTTTATTGAATAGAGTCGTAATCGCTAATATTAATTGCCGACATCTGATGGGAGATATCACTTTAAGAATAATAAAATAATGAAGATAGCTAATATGAAGTGAACTTAAAGTTTCCATAAAAAAAAATGTGACATATATTATTAACCGGCGAGGAAACCCATCATTTTCGTCGATCCATATAAAGTTTGCATATAAGGAACTAAGTGCGGCGTGGCAGTATGGAAGCTGTTCGACATATTCCAGGAACTTTCTTGGATAATTGCAAAAGTACGAAACGAGTTCCCGCCGATAACAGTTAAAACGCGGAACGAAAACCCGTTCACTGGAAACCGGCCACAAAGTTCAAAATTGGAACATTAAGCCACACTGTTTTACCGCTAGAACCGGAGCAGGACTTAAACGGGCCCCCCAAGTGTTACCAATAATATATTATTTAGTATAAACGCGAATTGACGCTTAATTAAAATTGACATAAAATATGTTTTTGAGTAAAAAATCGCAAGTTAAAAGCAGTCAAGAAACCTGTGTATTTCATAATACGTAGTTTTACGATCATTTTGATGGTGTGTTTTGTTTTTGAAGGCGCCGGCTGTCGGTCTTGGTACCTCAGTTGGCTGCAGTGCCAAAAAGTCGTATATGTCATACCTATAATTCAGGGGTGTGCAGTGAGGACAAGAAGCATGCCTTTTTCCTAAACATATATTTTGAAAAGAAACCGAAATTAGAGATATATCTCGTAATATTCCAAACACAATAATTAACACATTATTCAGATTTCAATATTTCATAAAACTCTGCCAGATAAATACTAATTTGCCAGATAAATTAATTTGTTTTTTTTTTTTTTCCAAATACATGTTTAAATAGAATTAAATAAAAGTCATGCTTCCTGTTCTCACTGCACGCTCCTGCTATACTTGATGTTTAAACATAAAATGAATTAAATACGAATGAGATGATAATGTTTATTTATAATGTTTATACCTTCACAAAAACAGACAAATTATTAAATTAAAAAACAAGATTTTAAATTTGTCGATCTTATAACGTAGAATATGTTTTATCAGAGTTTCACTCGGATCGAAAAAAATTTATGAAATTCATCTGAAATTCGCGGGTGGACTCTAAAATATAAGATCGATATAATAGATATTTTTTATTTTTGTAGATTCCAACGAGCAAAAAAATATTTGGGAAAAGCATATTATAAACAAGAGTAGTATGACACTTATGTTTGAGACATGTAAAGCGTATTTTTAACTTATTGTTTGGTATTTTCTGTAGAACATCATAACAATTATGTGATATACTAATTAATATAATTAACAAGAATACACTTTGTATTAATCACTAATTTGTTGAAATGCCATGTTCTTCATCAGGATACGACAAAAAAATTCTATTTTCAATTTCTGCGAGGATTTTATCATTTTATTTGACTTGTACTGAATCGAGTTAAATTTTCATATTCAATATAAATTACTGTAATGATAGTTCAATATTTTGCAATTTCGACTCATCAAGGAAGGAATCCACCTGTTAAGTATTGTATATTAAGTCTATTATATCCTGTATAGTGAGAACATTGATGGCAACAGAAATAGAGGACGGTTGCGGAAGATGCTCTAATTATTAGAAGCCTCAACAATTGACGGGCTTGCATGAGAAGATGTATGAATGTGGATGAGGCGAAAGTTGTGCATCATAAATGCAGAGTATGGTGCTCTATTCTCCATATCTAACCTCGCGAAGAAACGGCATGTTAATAAGTTAGCTAGTATATGGCTAGCAGCCCTGAAAAAGGACTCCATAGAAAATCCTGTAGATTTTGTTAAAGTAAAAATAAAATTCTCAGAAAGACAAATAACAGGAAGTTTGTTTTATTACTTTTTTTAACATTAAACAGCTTTAACCAGAAACTGGCACTGCATGTAAAGTATCTTTTCTTAAGGGTCTCGTGAATAATTTGAAGTGTTGTAATTTTACCGCGTGTGCGTCCATAAAGCGCGTACCGTAGCGTTTAAAAAATGATTTATGCTTCAAAAAACCATAAAAACACGAGTCTTTATGGGTTTTAATGTCAAGTACCATAAGTTACTTAATTAAATGGCTTAATAAATATTTTCATTACGCTCTTAAGACTAATTAAATAAAGCATCCACTTTATGACAGGTGTATGGAGGTGTGGATTACGTTTTCATTTCGTTTTCGGTGGAATGCTTGACTTAAATTATTTTGAGAAAATAATATGTATTTCCACCTAAAAGAGTATTTAAGTAGGTAATAGAATACGAATTTTACCTTTCTCATATTTTTGTAGTGTCGATTATTTTTTTATTTATTTAATTAATTATAACTTTTGAATGGCTGATATACATATTTAGTTGATGGTCACAAATATTTTAGAGAACGTAATGCTAATAAAAAATATATTTAAAAATGAAAACTGGGAAACAGTACCTAATACAATTTATGTATATTTATGTTTTAGAATGCGAAACGATATTTTTGCTGATTTACCAATCAATTTAAAGAATTACCTCATATTCTGTAATTCATGTAAATATTAGTATTATATTTATTTTATGCCTTTATTACTTTTAAGTTTGTTTGGAGAAGTTATTAAATTGTAACTTAAAATTATATAATGATTCTAATTTGTTAAATTCTATATCTAATATTTAATCTTTCGATTTTATCTTTTATTTATTTGTAATTTATTTATTCTTTGATTTTATTTACTTAATGAAATTTATATGTATATATAATTTAATCGGCATTCATGCGATATTACCCCTACGCTAGTCAGCGGGCATGTGCCGGAGTGTACATTGTGTTAATAAAAATATTATATAAAAATAAATAAAGTTAATAATAAAATACTTTTAGTTCGGGCATATTGATTTTTTTTCAAGAGTTGTCTATCGCAGTAAAAAATGCATGTAATCTTCTGAAACTTCCCATAATTATTTTGTTATTTTTTACCTTTCCTTTTTCTTACTTGAGTTTACAATTTATTTGTATTTTATTTTATTATTAGCTATTTATAAAATCTACTTTTTATGTGCATTTTTTTTTGTGGTAGTTTGTACCGTATAAGAAATAAAAAATAATGCAATACAATCGACTAAATTTAAAAAAATAATATTAAAAATGATTTTGAAAAAAATAAGGTTTTTTAAGTTAGCACTAGAATAATTGCATTAGATCCCAAATTTAGTTTCCTAATTGTTTAAGAATCCGACTTACCTCCACGGCGTCCTTGGTATGCTGTCCCGGACTCAGGAAGAAGGTTCCGTCCACCAGGGGGTAGCGGTCGAACACGTACATGGTGTCCTCGCACAGGGCGCAGGTCACCTTGGACTTGTGCTGACCAGCCAGGGTCGACAGGATGAAGCAACGGGTGTCGTCATTGCCGTGGTTACCCTCATCCTCCATCTTAAAAAAAATTACAAAACATCAAGATCGAGATTACATGAACATGCAATGGGCATGATGGCAGTATTGAAGAATAAGTGATTTTAGAGAAGAAAATATTTTGAAAGTACTCTAAAAAATAATCGAGTTTTAATATACACATTAAGATTAATAAGATTTTTAATAAAATAAAAGTATAGAATTGTATAATCCGCCATTTTAACTGAAACACCGGTCAGAGAGAATGACGTCACGCCTATGTACCCATCACCGTGTCTTTGTCATAACTGTTGTCCTAGATACAATACAATGTTTACTTAGGCTTGACAAATTTCATTCCAATTAATACAAGTCAAATTAAATAATTAAAATAGAATATTTTCCAATTGGAATTTTCGCAGGGTTTTTATTATTTTATTTAACTTATATAGAAACGAATGAATTTTTTGTATTCGATAAAAGTTACTGTAATGATAGTTCAACGTTTTACGAAAAATAAGTCATAAATGTTGAAAAAAATGCAAACTTTGATGTCGCATATCTCTATAACTATTGATATAAGGTCATGGTTGCTTGAACATTTTCGATTCGTAATCAAGGCAGGAATATATTCCAGCGAGGTAATTAATGTTTTCCAAATAACCCTGTATACTAAAATATGCATTGTACAGGTACGTCGAATTTAATAAATAATTTGTAAGGTATATCTCATTTAATAAAAAATAAAACTTCATAAAACTATACTTGAACTGTCTGTATGGTATGTTGGTTACAAAAACAGAGAAGCTAACGTTACATTCGCATAATAAATGCAGTAAATTTCTTACAAAGAGACATCATTTTACTCCACCTTTCTGGTACCCGAGAAGCTATGGAATGGCTTATACATTTCAAATTTAAAACTTTCATAGTTTTAAAAGTTATTCGATTGTGCGCCGAAATGAAACACCAACTTATTTACTGGTGTCGTCAGTAAACTTGCAATAGAAGACAGGAATCTGCAATTCTATTACTGATTACGAGAATATTGGATATTTGTGATGGCCTAACTATAAATAAGTTTCGCGACCAATTTAATGGCGTCGTAAATCGAAAATCGAAATCCGGAAATTTTGAAAGAGTAGCAAATACATTTTTCCTTCCAATTCCGTAACGTGGAAATATTTTTATTTCATTATACGCATGAATGGGCTTATCCAAGAAATTTTAAAAACACGTTGAAATAATATTTTCAACAGTCGCAGTTGCATGATCAAGACTAATATCATTGAGAAGAAGTTGAAGAAAACATTTTTAGAAAATAAAAATATTTTTTTCAAACATTGTTGATATCGAACTTAATATCGGAGACAAAAAAATGAGTAGATAATAATCACCTTAATAACAAAAATATTTTTTGGTTAGGTTAGTCTGTGGAATATAATATTGATATTGTGCATTTTTTAAAAATCAATTTTTCTTCAAATCATATCTAGGTATTTATTTAGGTAAAATGGTGTTTGAATAAGAGCAAGTCTCAATTAATAATATAATGCTGAAAGCTTTTAAAAATAAAATTATCGACTATATTCATATAAACTATCGCGAGATTCTTGGAGAAGAACTACACACAATCGAGTAATTGCACGGTTGCAAATAGATCTGGAATATTTTGGAAACAACTAGAAATCGATAGAACACTCGAGATTGTACTAGAACATTGGAGAAATAACATTCAGTATATAAGTGGCGAGGACAACGCGCTTGAGTCAGTCTTGTTTGACAGCGGCAGAAAACCATAGATTAGCGAAATGGCGCGAATCCGATCAAACATTACATACCAGAATACTTACATGTGCGGATATTACTTTTTTACGTGAGTGACGATTAGTATGAATAATGAAAAAAAACAGTAAAGTTTGTGTTCAGTGTCTTTTCAAATAAATCGACCCGTGACCAGTAAAAAAATAGGGTTTAATTGATTTTTTAGTGGTTGATTTCGTCTCCCGCGGCCAGCAATCCATAACAATCAATGCAAAAAAACAATTTTTAATATAGAATATCTATTTTAGATGGATTTGGCTTAGGTAGCGATAAAATATAAAATATTATTAAAGTCATGTAGAGCTGTAACAAGGTTAATATTATTTAATGATCAAAAGGAAATTTATGTTGATGCGCTGTGTATTTTTAAGAAAATTTCATTCCCTTAAGCGAATTACTTAAAAAAAGACGCAATTCAAACTGAATTGCAGACGAGGCACTCTTGTGTTTTGCCAGAAGGAGAATTTATGCAAAATTAAAACAAACAACTATCCTTGTATATTTTCAAGAAGAGCTCAACAGCTTTTGTGAATAGCTTCTGTCAAAGGTGGGCATTAAAATAATAAAAGTGCCCGGGAGCAGGCTGCTGCAGCATTTACATCCTCGAGTGAGGAGACCCGAGCACCATGTCGAGGATCATGGCAAAGGATGCACCAGAGATGGAAAATCTGCGGGCTGCGGACAACTCAATGTAGAAAATTTTAAAAGTGAATGATATGATTTACTCGCGCTGGTCAAATACTCCAAATAAATTATTAATTTTGCAGAATTTAGCGTAATTAAAAATGTCTCATAAATCCTTAGTGAAGAAAGTATTTAAAAAGTGATATTTTTAAAAATATGTAGAAAAAATAAGACAAATTACTGAGTCGTGCGGAAAACCTAATTTCAGAAAAATAAAATAAAAGTAAGTATGCTTGTTTTTGATCCGGATTCATGATATATTTTACCTCACCTGCGAAAAATATTTATCTTGAGAAAGTATGATGTAAATTTTTCAAAGCATATTCGGGGACACTTACATAAACAAGTGCCTTGATGACGACTGCAGTTTTATTTTGTAAACTGTGTGGTTTTAAAGGAGTAAAAATGCTTCATCTTTATACACCTGTTTTTATCTGGTTTTATGTGAAAAGTAGGATTTTTTTATGTTAAAAACGTAAAACTTATCTTGCAACTCTCTGTGTTTGTATAAAGTTACCAAAATAACTGAAATATCAAATACATCGTAGTAATTATATATCCTTATGAAAATAAAAAAATTAAAAAAATAATCTTATAATAATCTCTAAAAAGTAAACAAGAAAAGAAAATTAATCATCAAAGACGTTAATTGAAAAAAAATTGCAGCATGAATTTTGATTAGTACGTGATGAGATTTTTTACTCGGAAGAGAAAATCTATTGAAATAATATAGCGAGTGGCTTAGTATTCTTCACAAATTCATTCATGGAGGAAAATGAACACAAAAAATATAAGAAGCATCCCCGGCGAGCCACGCCCAGTCATCTGGTTTCCAATCACACCCTATTTGCAGGATTTTAATTCGTTTCCCATCCCTCGGTATCCTCCCCGAGGGTGGCCTGCACCAACTACCAAGGTTATCTAAAAAGCCAATTTATAAACATAAGAGTTTTAAAGAATTTGGGAATTAATTTTGCATTCATAGCCCACAATGCTGTTTATTATTTTTAATCAAATATTTTTAAATATAAAGTGATTTTCTGACGACCAATAATAGGTAACTTGTGTTGAATTGCAAATTTTCTATAACGCTTGCACCCTTAGTCATCATAAGTAAAAAAATAATGAAAAATTAATAATATTTTTAATCTTATTTTTCCGCAATATTATTTTCCAGGTAGATTTAAAATATATATATAAATCTAGCTATTTGGATGTAATGATAAATAGAAAGTTATATTTTAAAAGATAAACAAAGCATAGTTTTATTAAAAAGCAATACCAAAAAATAGTTTAACAAACAATTTAAGTACATTGTAATATTTAAGTACAAAAGATGCATAATATTGATGCAAAAAAACTTATTGTGATTAAATAAAAAAATATTGTGAAACAAGATGGCAGAGGTTACATGAGCATTTGGAAAGAATAGTTATGTACGTTTCTAATAATATGTACTAATCATTAACATTCAACAGAGTTAAGTATTTGATGATGAAGTGCTCTTAGTTTTTAGAAAAGGGTTATTATAATCTAGATTACTTTTATTCTTAACACCCTCCTTTCTGAGACGGTTAAATGATTTATCCGAATAAAGTGAGACAAGATTTTAGTGGATAAAATAAACAAAAATCAACAGCGCGATGGAGGTTCGCGCTGCCTCGAAAGTGAATAAATAATGCCGCCCCGTCAGACGTTAAGAAACTTTCCGAATTCAAACCGAAATTCGCAGAGAACTCTCTCATTCAAAGTTGATGCGGATAACGTCATACTTATACGTGTTCAAAGCGATACGTAAATCCAGACACTTTCCCTGATAAATGATTTAAAAAAGCTCTCTGGCTGTGAACGCTGAGACGAGGCTCACTTTCAAAAGGCGAACACATCATTAGGACTCGGGGGTCTCGATACATTGTCAGGACAAGTCGTTTGCGGAAAATCACGCAATAGGCGTACCGCGGAAATTATTTCCATCGCGTAATGTTTCCTTCGCATCGGTGGGGAAAACTTTTATTAATATACGAATGACATCGGAGCCGGGAACCCGGTCTATCGTCAGGAGTTTACTGTTAATGAGATCATTAGATGTTGAAGGGACTCGAGTGGTTTTGGCGTTAACGCAAACGTGCCGAATTCGCTTCCAACTGATTCATTTGTGTCGAGCACCACCCCCTTGTTATCATGCACTCCTGGTAAAAGTAGACCGGTTTATTTATCCGTACAGCACAGAATGAACTCATTTATATTAATCGGAACATTCATTTAATTTTTCATTAAATCGGCATACGAGATGTACACTAAGCCGCATTTCATTGAAAAATATTATTTTTAATGGTGACACATTTTATTGTAGTGTTGCAACTTTTGATATTTATAGCAAATTTAATGAATCAACTGGAAAAATCATTGGAAATTCAAAATCAAAAATCTATTGAAATAATTTATAATTTGTTTCAAAAATCGAAAAACATCGTATAAAACTGAAACTCACCTTAAAATGTGCTTTCATTAAAAAATATAAATAATTAACTTAATTAATAGTAATTACACACAGGACTTGTACATAAGCACGTGTAACTTGTTCAAGTCACACGTGCTCGAAAAATATCGTATAAAACTGAAACTCACCTTAAAATGTGCTTTCATTAAAAAATATAAATAATTAACTTAATTAATAGTAATTACACACAGGACTTTATATAAGCACGTGTAACTTGTTCAAGTAACGAGTAATGATGATCGCCTAGTGATCTGGTGGTCGGTGGTTCGAGCCCATTCCAGGACATTAGCTAATTAGTTTTATTCTTATACCACAAGCGTTGAGATTAATTTGAAAATTGTAAGAATATTGATGCGACATGTATTCCGTGTTCGCATCTCTATTTAAAAAAAAACACTCAAAAAAAGTCTCAAATTTTTGATATATGACTGTGGCGAAATTGGTATCTTTTATTAATGTTCGTCTTATAATTGATTCATCTACTTAGTTTCGAAAAATGTTTAGTTCAATTTTTTATAAAAAGCCCGACGCCTAATTATTTAAACTGTGAAACCCAACTCGTAAGTCGCAAACAATCAGACATTCGAGGATAATTTGGGCAAACCGCAGACAGCTCGGTCTGCGTGTGAATGTACTTATCTATTTATAGTGTAGAGTGGGTACAATGTAATAAATATGTATTCGTGCTTTTATACGCAAACAAAATTTTATATTCTTGAGATGGATCAGTCAAGTACAGGGACCACACGCATCCCACTCGATCCACGGTTTACCAAATTACATTAAAAAAAGTAGTCATTGAAAAAGTTGATATGCAGTATTTTGTAATGCCAGCATCGCTGCAGCAAAATTAAGCTGGGACGCAGAGTGGGGAAGGCAGCTCCACCGCCGAACTGCAACAATACTGCGAGCAGAATGCAATTACATGTGAAATTTGCATATTATCGCAAAAGTTTCCAACAAAAGAGGCCGAGCCCTGGCTAGAGGTTACGGGTAACAGGAGTACGGGGGGACATTTTTGTTTGTTAATTTCAATGTACTGAGGAGGCAGACTTTTGAAATAGGCATGTGGACGTAGCTTCTCTTTAAAAAAAATTAAATAAATTCATTTCGCGTACGAGTGAAAACCTTAGTACCAGGAGCACATAATAAAATAAGGCCGCAGATAGAGCGCCGCACGTCCAATGTGACGGAGAAAACTTTTCCAGAATGCAACTGTTTTAATTTCGTTTACCGCAGAAGTGTTAGTTTTACAATCACAGGGGTTAGCCGTGCTTCAGCGACCGGAACGCTGTGGGTGTTTGAGAATTTGTTACCAGGAGATCAGACAAAAACAAAGGGTTCGTTCGCGTCTCAGGTGTAATTCAATTTGAAGTTTTTGCACGGGAGATTTCTTCAACCGTGTTTATTTTTCGAATCACTCGCGGGAGATCTCTCACGTCATTAGTGAGATGAGATCAAGTACAGCGAAAGAGAAAGGACTCTAGATTCATGATTATATCATCGTTTAGTTAAAAGGGTAGAACGGACTGATTGCAAGAACCCATCGGCTGCTTCAATATAGATTAGAATACATTTTATAGTTTATTTGATGTGCTTGTTGGGCTAGTAGTTGAGACACTTGCCTCGTGTTCGTGATTTGGGGTGTTCGAGTCTCACTCCAGGACATTATGAAATTTTTTCTATATTCACAGAACAAGAATTTATATTAGTTTGAAAATTACTAATAATATTGATGAGACACTTATTTCGGGTAGTAAATCTATTTTTGAAAAAATCAATCGCAAACTGAATCATTTTTATCAGTTTAAAATTAATGTATTAAAAATAGTAAAAACTCTTCGAAGTATGCGGGTATTTTATGAATAATGAAGGAATGAATATAGATGTAAATAGACGCAAGTATATATACTCAGGCGCAATTAAAACGTAGTGCTTCAGAAAACCAAACATTCAACAGTAACAATAAAACAAACTTAACAGCTTAACATCTCAGGCACGTAAGAAACCAGCCCTCGAAAGTTCTGGCGCTCTCTGCTTAACAGAGATGCAAAATTACGGCCCTCCCTTATCTTTTGGAATCACGCATTCATTTTGTAATTGCAGAAAAGGCTTAATGTTTTAAACGCATAAAGAATACCAGAGAGAAATTGAAAAGGGTTGAAATAATATTCAAAGAAGGCCGGCGTCTCTCAAACTAAGAAATGCTGAACGAGTAATTTAGCGGAGGGAATTCGGGTAGTAAATCCAGCAAGTTTACACCATTAGGGTCCAAAAGCACATACCTCGGAATCTCCGAGACAGTACTTTCTTGGGGTAAGCTGGAGAGCATCCTGCGGGGTGGGAACTCCCTGACTTATAGAACAATTTATTCCGCTTTAATTGCGTGATAAGTTCCCGGGTTTATTTCAATTTGTTACGTGATATGACGCGTTTAGCTAAAAAGGACTTGGAAAACAGTCGTTATTTTAAGCTTTTTAAGTGCTAAGTAAACGGTGTTTGATAGATGGCCACATTCAACACCGAGGTAAGCTGGATTTCTCGTGAATAATTTTAACATATAACAAGATTTATCAAGCGAATGCAGTAATGGGATTAAACGAGATAATTATAAATTTCACGAAGTTGACTATCAAAACATGCAAATAAAGAAAATTAATATCTTTCATAGACAACATATTAAAATATTTTATTATTGAGTTAACCTTAATAAATATTTTATATACGAATATAAGAAACTAACCAAACTATTAAGGAACGATTTCAGTTTAAGGTAGGTAGGCAAGGGAACAAACTCATTGAAGTAGTAGGCACTCAGTGTCAAGGCCACCATAAGATGAGAAGAGGTGTCATTCCAAGATACTCTCCTGTGATTATCAGCTGCTTCGGGAAAGGTTAGCTCTCACTCACCTGAGCCGAAGCTTAAACCCCCTTTGTCTGCGCTCCCGGGAGGTGTCGGCTCACAGACACAGACGCTTTATGGCCCGGCTTATTGTCTGTGTCACCGTAAACTTCGTTAAGTGCTCGCTTACCTGGGAACTAAATCAACGTCTCACTTGAGATGTTCTCCTGGTACGGCTTGAAACAAAAGGCCGGTGCCCAAGGAGCGGCGATACTATCAGTTTTCACGAGCGGCGAAAACTACGCCGATCTATCTATCTCAGCGTTGATAGTTTCTATAAAACTGCACATAGAATTTTAAAAAAATCACTGATTATTTAGCAGTTAGTTACACTATTTAGATCAAACCAGAAAAGATAATTATTTAATAAAAAACATAAGATAAAAGGATCTCTGAGATTTCTTTTCACAGAAATTCACATAGAAATAACATACTAGAAATAGAAAACCATTTTACCACGTGTTTTATTTTCACGCTAATAGAAAAAATATTTGGATGGTTGGTAATCGTTTTTGTTTCCTTTCCCAAGCTAAGCGAGTCCCTCACTATCAAACTCTCGTCTAATAGTACTGATACTTTAAAAATATGATGCCGATGCATCTGCATCTAGTAATATTTTGAATCAGAGTAGTGAAAAAATAAGAGCATTAATATGTTTATCTTTTAACTCAAAGTATAATTTATCGGAGTTTTTCTAGAAGTAATAAAAAATATAACATTTTATAGAAGATGTTACAGATGTTGCAAATCTTCGTAGATATACATGTTTGAAATAAGAAAAATGGAGGAAAAATATTTTGTACATGGATAAGTAACATACATATGTCGGAAACAAAACAAGACTATTATTTTGTTAAGAATTGAATTGAATACATGAAGAGTTCATTAATCAAGTACGGCTTGTTTCTCATTTCGACCTATAGAATTTATCTACCCCAGTAAATTGACAACAGTGAGAGTAAATTAATCTAAGATCCCCTAGCCGTGCTTTTCATTAAACATGAATGAATAACAAAACAATGGTTTGGTCTTAAAAAAGGTTGTTTTCTTTATTTCTTTCATACACGATGCTATAGGTTTATTAATTAGCGCGAAACTTCCCCTCACGGGAGAAAATGTAAAAAGTAACCCCCGAGCGAAAACAGAGACGAAAGGCAAATGAAAATAAAACTGAAACCAATTTAAGGCCGGTAATAAAATTTTATGTTATTTTGAATCTATGTATATAAATGTTTATACTGCAAATGACGAGAAATAAATTAAATATATTATAATAAATATTATTTAAAAAACTAATACCTATATATAAAAAAAGAGTTGTGTAATAAAGGATTGGATATATCCTGTTCTTTTTCTTCGGGATCGGATTTTAAGAATTTTATAAGGTTTGATAATAGCTATCATTTTTAAACAACACAGCAAGATAAGATTGGCTAATCATCCACATTCGTCCCCCCATGACAGAGAATCGTGATCTCCTCCTCTACTCCTCCTGATCACTCCTCCACTTTTCTTTGCATCCTACTGATGTAAGGGCTGTCCCTTTTCCTTTGGTTTTCTCTTTTTGTTAGAAATCTAAAAATATTAAAGATTCATTTTAGGCACATGATTGAAGTTTGTTCTTTAAATCCGTATCCATTTCTATTGACTGGAAAAATTTGAGCATCCCGCTGTTCATGAAATTTACATAGAATGTCTACACCACCAAATCTCTAAGGCATCAACCCGCCTTTCTTTCCTTCTCTTCAGACCCCTTGATTCGGCATAAGTAGAAATATTCGCAACGTAAATTTATCAGAAAAGTCTGATCAAAATCCGACAAGAACTACGACACTTATTGTGTCGAAAAACCCGTTATATCCTACACATTATAATATATGTCGAGGGTAGAAAGCCAAAATCGCGTTAGTGATTATTTCGAACTTAACAGGAGAGCAAAAAAAAGTTCTGTCAATCTGATTTTATCAATGTTTCTTTTAATTTTAAACCATTTCTATAGTTGCTGAGCCAAAACACACATAGAAATCGTTTAATAATAAAATAAATATTGACAAAACCAAAATGAAAAAACAATATTTTGCCCTCTTGTGAAATTCGAAATACTCATTAATGCCCTTTTGGCTTTCTAGCCTAGATATGAATAAGAACTTTTTAACACGAGAGTTTCTGCAATGCATAGTATTTCTATGAAAATTTACCCAAAATATGAAAAGGTAGATAATATTTTGTTAGAGCCTCTTTATTAATATTATATATCCAACCCCAAATTTCACGATGACAAATATCAAATATCCCTCGTCGTGTCCACCGGGGTTGAGTAGAAATATTCGTAATATTCAATTCCGCAGTACTTACTCACAAAACGTCGAATAACGTTAGGCAGTTGTGGGCAATATATAACTATTTTGATACACGGTGTTCAAGAATAAATGATAAAAAATAATAAATAGTTTCTAGTATTTTTTAGAAAGAAGCGTTAATAATAAAATATTATAATTTGACATAATTTGATATAAAAACTATTTATGTAATTAAAAATATGGGGAGTGCACTCTCGTCAGTATTAAGTAGACATTGTTTTTTAATTCAACGCAGCTGCGTTTTAACGTTACGTGTCACGTAACGCTAAGTAACGTGAAGTATCATACCATCATATGGGGAAGATACTATCGATGGTTAGGGTGATTTTAAATATTATCTACATAGAACAATAGAATATTTATAGGAATACGAGAATTTCGAAAAAATTCTTACATGTAATTGAAAAGATGTCCCGTTTAAATTTATTTGAATCTTAAAGAATACCTTTTTTATCAATAATTTTATACGATGTAATATAATAATTTCAATATTGATATCCTTGTTTTTTTTCAATATAGGAACATTCTTGTTCCGAAGGTAAATTTTAGGTGTCAGAAATTCGAAAATTGGAACAATGTAATGAATGCTACAGTAGTAGTAGATAATTATTTAATTTATGTCCACGTATGTCCTTCGCGTCCGTTTAGGATGATTGAAACACTAGTAATAAATGGTTATGATAAAAGACAAAAATTATTAATTAAATTTTTATTCGAAAGTTTAAAAGATATTCAAAAAATTTTACCATTTTTAATTCTTCTAATTTTTTAATTATTAATACTGTAAAATATTTGGAAAAAAATTAAATTTATCAATAATAAATCTACATTATAAGGAGGTACGATTAAAATGTTCAATGAATACGATGAAAAATTCTATTGTGAGAGCAACTGTAAAAGTTATTTTTATCATGGATTATTTAAATTCAACGAAAATGATTTGCATACAATATATTAATTTTTATTTAAATTTAGGGAGTTTTTAAGTAGTTTAATTTAAACACAACTAATGAGAATTTAATATCCATAAAAAGCTATTATATTTAGGAGATTCAACATGATTTGAATGGAGGTTCCATGCAGCTGTAATACATTCAGCAAGGTGAGTCAACTATTTCTTATACACTCAGTACAGAATAATTCATTTTTTACATCCTCTGTACTTTACGGGAAACACTAACACTCTGCAGCCGCGCGCCGTGCGGCGGGGCCTGTTTATCCCTTCGGCGTTCACGTAAAATTGAATTGCACCATTGCGGGCTCCAAAGGGTTATTGTATGGTTCCCCTGGCGGAAAATAGTTGAATTAATAAATAAATATGGCGAGCACTCGCGCAATGAGCTCTTTTCGTGGTCACTTTATTACCAATTTACGTGGAAAATATATGAGTCGGTTGTGACATCAATTTTTCTGAAAGTCGCAATATCAGTGTATCATAAAAAATATTGGTCCATTGTACATTTTTTCGATCATATTATTTTTAATTTTATATTTTTAGTAGATATCTATATAATTTTTTAAAAAATCAGATCTGGTTTATCCTTTTATGCTTTAATTAATTATATTCATCGCGCTCGCAGTGGTCGGCAGAGAGGATAGAATACTACAGGCAAGTATCCTGTTATACTACTCTTGCTTCGTCCACTTTTATACAACTTTTCATGCACGTTATTTGGTGGTTGAAGCTTTTAACCAGGCCATAAATCCAATATTTGGATTATCTATCTGATCATGCCGTCTATTCCTGTCGTTCAACAGTTGCCTCTTTTTACATACTTTCTTTACCGCATTCTCCTCTTTCTTCGTTTCACATGATCAATTTATCTACGTGACTTCTTCATTATATTAACCATAACTTTAAAAAAAATTACCGTGACGCGGTTTAGAAATACTAATCTGTCGAGAAATTCAATTAATTTTTTGCTTCGTAAAATATCAGATTATAATAAATATGACGTGATAAAAAATCTTACATTTTAAGACTTTAAGGATAATTATTTCACAAAGAGAAAAAATCTATTCCAGTTTAAATATTCATCCATCTTAAACGCTAGACGAAAATTTTTAAAGTAACGTAAAATATTATTACGAAAGCCAATTTAAAGCAACATCTTCGTAAAATAATTTATAAGGAAATATCTCTCTTATAGACGAAGAAAAAAGAAAAAAGGTCAATGAACCGATGAGAAATACTGGAAAGCAGTTTTTCCCGGAAAATTTATCTAACGATGTTAACTTTTTATAAAGAGATTAATTTAAAAATTGTTTACATTCAAGAGCTCTGTAAAATTAATATTGCTAGAATAAAATATATTTTGCTTGGCGTATAGAATTTAAAGACTCGTAAACAAATTATTATTCGGAAGATATGTTATTCCTAAATTTTCAGAAATGTAGAACATCTTCGTACAATTTTTCGTTTATTAAATATGGTAGCAAACTAAAAAGATCACTTGACTTGAACATCCATTACCGTAGATGTTTCTGGACAACTATAGTAGAAATATGCATTAAAATGTAATGAAAAACAATCTAGTAGGATATAAATTAATTTTTAAAACTACGTGATGGTACCAAAGTTAAATAAACAATTAATAAATAAATATTAGATTTCTCAAATATATTTTTGATGAGACTAGACTTTAACATTGAAAGTAATACATGATAGAATTACTGACACCCTTACAAACCCGCGATGACATAGCCGCGCCGACATCGCGAATCAAAAATATAAAATTAAATAAAATGAGAAAAAAATGGATTTAATATTAATAACCTAACCTAAACCTACCTAACAATATCGAATTGAAATCATAGTAGGAAGACTAAATTCTTCAAAATGTAAATAGGTTAAATTAAATGAAAGATTGCAAGCATTAATGCCTCTATATAGTAATATGTATAAGTGAGAGTATGTAAGAAAGTTTGAAAATAATTTAAAAACTTAAACTGTCTTAATATCTTGAAACTGTTATATTTATTTTTTTATTATGTGTATTTTATGAACACTTTTTAAATTATTTGATTATTTCATAAACTTAATAATTTAAATGTTTAACAAAAAATATTCTAAAAATATTCTTATATGTATGTTCTGAGAACATAATAGCTTTGTCTCAGTGAGGCTTCAGTGATTTATCTTAATTAAAAAATATTATTGTAATAGATCTGAGGAACGTATGTCGCAACGCCAGAAAGAGACTGCATGACAGAGAGAGAGAGAGAATGTATAAAAAGGCGCGTGAATGTCGAGTCGAGCCTCTTTTACTACCATTGTTATCGAGACCGCATCTTAATGTATAAACGATTATCTAAATCTAAAATAAATACTTACGAGAACAAAGTCTTTACTTGGAGCAACCTCATCCCGAAATAAGATTATTACAATTATCTCATTTCTTATTATTATTTTTTATGTTTATGTTTTTATTTTATTAATTTTAATATTATAATACTAATAAATAATTATTCTTTATACTAATTTATAATATATTTTCAACTCCCGTAGATGGGGCTTGAACCCCGGGCCAGCAAACCCGGAGGCGGCAACGATAGCGATGTTGCTATCGCCGAACCTGCATTACCCGCCAAAAATAGGACATTACAGTACAAAGGACTTAGCAAAGACGCGAACAACAAGGAAATATAAAAAAAATTTCAAATATTTTGATAAAAATCGTTATTACAATTTCATCGGTGTCGGTTATAAATAAGTTTATTTTTTAGGAACCGGTATGTAAAAGTACCATCATTTTTGACGCGTTACAGCTCGTTACTAATAAATAAATAACATTCCGAATTGAAAGAAAACTGGATACACTGAAGAAAATTTATAAATCTTACCAAGTAATTTCAATAATAATTACTTAATAATGATTCTTTGATAAAATAGATAAAAGTCTGTTGGAATAATTAACTTTGTTCCATATTTACTGGTTATGGTCAGAGATGTCACCGGTAATAAATACATTTATTTATTTGAACCGATACCAACCAAATAATTTATTACTAAAGTCAGTTAGTCAATCTACTAAATTTAAACATTTTTATTTCCTTTCTTTTAACTCGTGGCGTCTGATTGCTTGCTCGTCTGACGAAAAATCTTTGGATCGATTTTTGACCCTTTTCCCGTGATCCAATCGAGCTGAAACTTTGCAAGCAGACTCGTGGCGACGATCAAGAAGTATCAAATTTTCGTTAAAAAAAGTAATAATTTTTAATATTTCAATTTTTTTATGGTTTTTTCATACAACCCAATAAGTTGCATGAAAGTACTCCGACGCATCTGGTAGACAAGAAACCCGAAAATGAGAAAGGGCGTATTTTAAAAACTTGGTTTGTAGGGGTTAGTTTTTTAAATGTCTTTAGTACTAGTTGTTATAATTGTGTTGTATATCTTTGGAATAATGCGATTTAAACGATTAATATTTTTATATTTACAATTAATATTTTTTTGCTTCGTCTATAATTTTTGACGGATAAATGGATGCAAACAAAAAAAATTAATGAGTCCGCGGTTTTCGCAAATACTTTCATGCGATTAATTCGAAAACATTTAATGTGATTTGTTCGTGTCGCTGAAACAATGTAAGCTGGAAATTATTTAGTTTGACGACTGGGGTGAGTTAGTACTTTGGGAACTATTCCTGTCGTCATACATGTCGGCAGGCAGACATTTGCAACGCTGGTACTCTAATGCGGTGTCGCATGCAATCCTCGCGCAGTGTAGGTACATACGTTTACACTTGTATATAAAACTATGCCCGTTTAAGTAACTTGTAGTCATATTTTTTCAATTTGTGTATCAACCTTAATAGATATGGCATCCCGGACTTTTTATAGAACTTTTTGTGTTATACAACTTCTCTGTAGAAAGTATTTAAATATTCGTAAAAATGCATCGCTCGACCATTTTTTCGTCGACTTTAGTTGTAAAATATGTAACAGGATAATATATAGCTTATGTCCACCCTGAAAGTCCATTCTAAATAATGGTGAAAAAATTTTTAAAATCGGATGAGTAGTTTCGGAGATTAACTCCTACATCCAAACTTCAAACTTATATATATTGTTTGTTAGTATAAATTGACGGGAAACGTTAAAGAACACTGTTTTTTTAAGGTATAGAAATTTAAAATGGAATAAAACGCATAAAAATCGCGGTGATATCCATGGTATTGGATTTATTGCAATTTTATGCCATTGATGTTTAAATATAGGGTGCTTTTTTTAGCGACAGTCAATTTGATAGCTGATTTATTCTTAGTTTATATAACAAAACATGTGTTTACATTATGGGTGAACCAAAATATAACATATCAGAAAAAACATTTAGCGTCTTTAGTATATATTAAGTATACATTAACTAGTATATGTATGCACTAACTACGAGTCATAACTAGTAAATATAAGCACGAATTATGAGTTAGTACAAGTGAATGTATGCACTTATTATAATTTATACGAGTTAATATATACATTACCGAAATTTACACTTTGTCAATAACATTTAATATAACAAGTCTTATTTCCGTTAAGATTTTGTTATTTGGTATATGAAATGTTATTTTCCTTAGATTGAAATCAAAACACGTGGAAATATACAGAGAGGTGTTAAATATAAAATACAGATGCCCCTTTCACCCGGTTCAATCATTCTAACAGCGGGCTAGAGTCAATGGTTTCCACGGAGTCGATGTAGATTTACCGGTGTCTCGTTGCACCAGACAGGTGACGTATAAGTACTGGATACATTCTGCGGGTATGTCTACGTTATAAATAGGGGTAAACCCAAACGATAATATTTAATTTCAGCCCTCGACTGCATTGAAGATCTTCACAAAAGCACCTGGCAGTATCTAATAATGAATTGGATATATTCTTTATTACCCAGGCTCAGTTTAAAAGCGAAAATTTAATAAAATCAGATTAAAATCGTTTAGACGCGTTATACGTGTTTATCAGATACAAAATTTGCATAACACATTCACGAAGTTGACAGATAATGTTGATTTTATATCTTGTATTAGCAATAAGCCCATAAAAAATCACGGGACACAATGATAATTAATAATAACCCTTGAGTGTAACCCGAGCCGCGCGCTGATTGACGTGTCACACTCGGGCGCCTGGGTCAAAACATTCGGGAGACAATTGGAAAAGTCTGAACAGGCGACGAGAACCTTCTCGCAAACACTGTAATTGTAAAGAATGTTCTCGAAGATTCGAAAAACCAACGTGTTTCGTATAAAAAGGTGGAACCGCCGTCGCGGGCTTCTGCGTTTATTTTAACGTTTCTACAGATATTCGCAAAAAAACTATTGCGGTCGCTGTGGCCGTTGCGAGTGTAAGCCGAGCGAGATAATTAAGCGAAATATCTACTTACGTACCTACGATAATTGACCGGAGTTTCTCGAAAATGTTACCCAGCGATAATAAAGTGTTCATAATGTTCGTGTGAATTTAATAAAAGTGATGCAGATTAATTCGTGTACAGTGACTTTATCAAATTATTAAAATAATTAATCACTAATTAATAAATCGTTTCTATTTGTCTCCCAAAGACACATCCCGTGACAATTGTGACGGACGTACAAACGACGATAATTATTTTAATATTGTCAATCGTCTCTATAAATATTGAAAAACACATTGCGTTTGGTAGCATCATACGCAAAAATGATTCGAGAGAATGTGTTTGGTGGGAGGTATAGTTTTCTGATGCAGCCGAGATATGTGTTCTGATGCAAAAGTGAGTTCTAAAGAGGAATAGATTAGAAAAGTTTATTCGATGAATTTGAAATGAGAAACCTTATTATTAGTCTCTGTGTAATCTTCTGTGTTGTTCAAAATGGATAAAGCCACTGCGAAGTAAACTAAACTTAGTTGTAACGATCGTAGTCCTTAAATGTTTTTTTCTGTTTGAAATATTTAAAAAAATTGATCCCGTTAAAATCAATAATATTAAAAAATATATAACCGACTGATATGGCACTTACGTTGTGATAAAACATTATAATTTTAGTTTAAACTAAATTAAACTTTATAACATACACTCGTTGTGTTATATTTTTCACAACTATGGTTTCAAGAGTAGTGCCTCTCATCATCAGGTGTAATTAATAACTAACCTTAATACTGAATTTTGTCAACTTATTCAAGTAGGAGCAGTAGAGAAGATTTTTTAGACATTAAGGGAAACGAACTTAGGATGGGAGATGTGTTGATAAGTATTTTTTTAGATAAGATTTTAACGTTTTCCATTCATTCGATAGTCATATATTAAAACTAATTCACTCGGTTTCTCATAAAAGACTGATGATGAAGATTTTAATTTAGTGTGAATTAAAATAACACTGAGGATAACTTTAAAATTGTCTCTTTTACAGCGAGACAAAAATCATTTTGGAATAATGCCTTATAAAGTCGTACCTGTATTACGGTTAGCCGTAATAATGTGACAGGGAAATATCTGTCCCTAAGCTACGCTTTAGGAAAACCGCAAATTGCTGAAAATTCCATGTTAGGAATTTATGAAAGTCAGCGACTGAGCAGCATTTTCTTTCGCCCGGTTTGAGTTATGGCAGTCGAAAAGTAATAACACTATTAGGTTTTTGCTAAATTAAGGTTTTTCTTCAGAATTCAACTTTCGTTTCTAAAAAAAACCCTTTGAACATTCTTGAGTAAAATTAATTCTATGCGGTATCGTAACTTGATAAATATTCAAAAAAAATATTCTAAAAATTTTAACGTTTCTGTTTTTCTGTGTAATATTTTCAAGGAAAAAATGTGGATAAAAAAAAACAGATTTCCAAATAAAGTGTATTTTTTTAAAGGTGTACTAAATCTTTAAAATGAAGTAAAACTTATGAAAATAGTGATATTGGTTTTGGTTTTTTTGGGAAGATAATTTTATGCCATTAGTGTTTAAATACAATTACGATATCAATTTTTTGGAAATAAATTTTGCACAATTCGTGGTGAAATTGCCAACCAAACTGGGCACAGATCAGTTGTCAGTTGTCAAATTGGCTGTCGCTGGGAAAAGTGTTACCCATTCGAAAAAAAATCGAAAAACATCCTATATTTTAACGCTGATGGCATAGAATAATCTTTCCAATAAAGCCAATACCATGGCCAATAACACGATTTTTATTTGTTTTAATTTCATTTTAAAATGCTGTACTTCGAAAAAAACACCTTTTATTAAATAATGATGAATAATAATGAAATATTTTTGTTACATAAAGTATAATAAATAAATAACATAATAAGTGAAAAATATGCTTTTCTTTTTTCCTGCACGGAGACTGCAAGTAAGAAGGTGTTTCTTTGTGATAATGATTTTCTTTATGTAAAAATACATTTACAAATAAAATACTGAGCGAGGTACTGTCAAAAGCTGGTATTTCAATTAAAAAATGAAGCGACATCTATCTTGAGAACGTAATAGTTCATCGTACACCGCTGTATTGTTGATATTTTTCTCAGACGACTTACTATACTTGAAAAATGTAGAGTTTTTCTTTTTAAACGGCTGAAAAGAAGAAATGCAAAAGAAGCGCATTCTCACAATATAAATTCTTTTATTCCCTTAATAAAGGGAGAAAAATATTATATTTACATTACAGGGAAGAAAATATTACATTTAAAATTCATTAAAATTAACAATTAATTAATAAATTATATTATTTTTTCGTTTGAGAAGACATATATTTGGGATTATTGCATAATCAAATAAATCAGCCATCTTCATTCATTGTAGATTTAATCACCTTAATGTAAGAATTAAACAATTAAATTGATTTTTTTTTCGTTTTAAATGTATCTAAGTATATAGATTTCAAGAGAAGTAATGGACCTGGTCGGCATTTTTTGGCTACAATTCAGAAAACATTAGTAAAACAAAGAAAACGTTTTATCTCGCTTTGAAAAACCAAAGCTTGCACGAGTGTTGACATTTATTTTCATGAGAGATGAACAAGTCAAGATTACAGAGAACTTTATTAAGTGAAAAAATAAATCCTCTGAGAAACTTAAAAAAATAAAAGAATTGGGAATTAAATGCTGTTATAAAAATTTCATATTAATCGAAAGAGTTTTTTGCTTGTTACCAAAAACATTTGAATGAATCTTAAGTATGTTTTATTATAATAAGTCAAATATATTTAAATCTAGTTTATTGTTTAATTAATTAGCTTTTATGATTTTTTAAAACGTTAAAAAATTTGAACCAAATATTAATCTAATATTAAAAACAAAAAACTCATCTATTTACTGCGCAGAATATTTTATTGCGCTTAAATAAACTTTGTGCAATAGATTATATAAATTTTTATGACAGGTAAAATATTTTACAAAAAATTTTTATCGTAAAATGGGAATATTGCTTGTTGATTATTAATTTCCTTAGTACCCCGCCGCAAATGTATATTTTCATAAAAAAATATATAATAGCTATTATATCTGCTTCTACTCTTTATATATATATATATTCATCCAATTACTTATGTTGTTTTAAATTATTCATTATATTTGTCACGAAGAAATTAGTCAATATTTTATAAGATATTTAATATTAATTGCGAACCGTGTGTTGAAAAAATAAATCGCGGTAATAACTTTTCGTCGACAGACGTTTCCACTATATCCCAATAACATTGGATATGTGGCCTTTTTATATATTGAATTTTTAAAATTATTAATAAATATGAATAAAACATTAAAACTTTGTTTTTTACTCCCTTTATATGCTTGCCGTCAACAAAAACTTTGGATCGATTTTTGACCCTTTTCTCGTGATCCAATCAGGCTGAAACTTAACAAGCAGACTCGTGGCGACGATCAAGAAGATCTATCAAATTTTCGTAAAAAAAATTAATAATTATAGTATAATTTCGGATTTTTAGAAATTTTATTGGTTTTTTTAAATTGGAATCATTAGAAAAGTTTGATTAGCAACGCCGCGGCGGACCGATAACGTCGCGGAATATTTTCTAAATTTGAATTACTCCGTCAGTATAATAAGTACATCACTACGAATTTCAAAAATTTACAAAACAATTGGTTCACAGATGACAGCAAAATTGGGTTTTTTGGGAAAAAATCAAATAATAATTTATTTATTTTAGATTTCTGCTTAGTTTTGAAGATTTACTCAAATCTGATTCTGACTAAATCATTTGACGCTGGAAATTCGTAAGGTACGATATTGATGATAATTGAATCTATCAAAATCTTGACATCTCAAAACATCTGACATTTTAGAAATATATTAAATTTCTGTAAGTTTAGTGTTATGTTATATGTTTTAATTCGTCTTTAATTATTGTTATATTTTTTACAAAGAAAGGGAGTATAGTAAAAACTTGGTTTTTTGGGTTACTTTTTTTACTATTAAAATAGTGGAAAAAGTTCACTAGTGTTATGTGTATAGATTATTAAAAATGGATTTCCAGAAAGTAAGCGCCAACACATTCAATTACTTAAAAATTTGTGTCTGAGAATTTAGACCCCACGTTACCTACCTACGTAATTAGGCTATAAATCTAGATTACTTCGTATGTCAGCGTTCAAGAAAGCTTATTTTTCACTTAGCAGAAGCAAGAGTCAGGGGAATGGCGGTACAGAAATAGAGTACAAATTTCAACATGGTAATGATTTTATCACAAAAATAATTTTACTCACTATCCAATTTTGTCCGACGGTCGCAGCTAGTGTCGTCCCGCCGTCGCCGCTCGAGACCAACACATTTAATTAGGATATAAGCGATGTATATTAGGACATAACAAGCGCCGTATATAATGGAAACTGCTGAAAAACTGTCTCGTCCGTGGGAAAATTCGCCCGAACATTGTTTTAGACAATTTTCTACATTATTTCGGAGGAAATTTTTGGAATAAAAGAAGGTTTTATCGACCGTGGGTGGAATTCGAATCGACATCATTGTACTTTAGTCTCCTCGTGTGATATTCTATTGGGGTACTTATTCTGTTCGAGTAATATTTGTATAACATTATAATGATTTGTTAAAACTAACAATTGTTATTTTTCCACTTGTTTTTCAGTGAATAACTTCTTCAGTTAGTGCACTCGATATTTAGTATTTTACCTGCTTATATTATAGGTAAGCTGATGAACGACGTGATGGCAGGTTTGTTGATAAAAAGCTAACAACAGAAGGATCTGGATATTAACAGAACTGTGAAAAAATAATATAATTTAAAATTAGTTTAAAATGATCAACTTAACTTATTTTCATGAGATTTAATCAATCAGTCATATTTATATTTAATTCATCGATGATTATAAAACGATTTTACCTGTATAAATAATATATTAAATATTACGTAGTACGCGCATGTGGGAACGTAATAACATGCACTACATAAACCATTAAATATTTCCACCATGAACTTTATTACTATACAACATGCACTATGAATAATACTAAAAATACTTTACTAAAATACTGTTGATAATATACAAACATTTTGGATATTTTATTAAAAATAAGTGCTCAAAAATCCAAATTCGGATACATTATTCCAACAAATTTAAATGATAATCTATATTACCAAATATGGCTAAATCGCATTTAACAGATAAGCTTTTTTAGCCATCAAAATAAAATACGGCATTCCTATTAGAATAAAATTCATATTAAAGTCATAACATTAGACTGAGTGAAGTAATGAAATACTGTATGATAGATATACGGATACATTATTCAAACCTGCTAACGGTGAGCCAGTGGAGTATGAGACAGTTTTTCATACATTCCGACAAATTTCTCCACTCTACGTGATGAAATATGATGGATGCATTAAAATTTATGAAGCATCATACGAACGGAAAACGGGTCCATGTTAGTTTTACCGGAGCCGACGGACGCCTCACCGCAAAAATGGCCAAACAGAATAACCAATAAGCTTTTGTCGACTGTTTAGATTTTTCGCACACGATAAATAAGAGGGGATACACTGAAAGCGGAAACATTTCCATAGACGAAGGGAATAAACACGCGCCCGGGAGAGCCTTCCAGCGGAACGGTGGGAAACTTTTCTGTTTACCGCCAAAAGGAAAACAAAAAGGGGGGAAAGTTTCGCGTGAAATGAGACGGACTGATCGGATGTTCGTACGGGAGAACTGGAGTGAGACTCTTTTGTATAAATCTTTATGCCGTCATAACGGAGAGAGGAATTATCCTTTTGCTTGTATGCGCCCCCGGGAGCGCGCTGCTGAATGCGTTGCCTCGCGACATTATTCGGAATTATGGACGGATTTGGAATTGATAGTTTAGCAAATTAGCCATTTTGGGTATATAGCCATATTAGAAATATATAAAGATATCTTTGATATATTTCTATGAAATAAATATAATATTTATATGTCATAAAATATAAATTAAAAACTTTCGGTTATATATTTAACATTCATTCCTACTTTACGATTTTAGATATATTAAGTTTTAAATCAGTCTAATTAGAGTCAAATTACATTTTATATAACATAACATTATAAACGTTTCTAAAGAGAGAGACCACGACAAACCCATTAAAAATAGATTCACATCGCCGTTAGAACTTTTTTACAAAGTTTTTATTTTAACGAGTGTTAATATACCCGTTTGACTTTTAGAGATTTTTTGTCAGAAACTAAATTTCAGGAAAAATAAAACCTTTTTATAATTAACTACAAAAATATTTATTAAAAATACTATTAAAACACGTCGTGAAGAGTAATCACTTAAGCCAGCTCATACAGGTCGTAAGCCCTGTAAAAAAAACTTCCATATACGTTTCTCATATAAATAGCTTCGCTAGCTCATACACGTCGTAAGCCCTATAAAATTAAGCCACTTAAGCCAGCTCATACAGGTCGTAAGCCCAATGAAAAGACTTCCAATGTATATTATAAATATCTCATAGATACGAAATTATATTTTTTTGGGAAAGTAGATATGGAAGTCTTTGTGTGTTCATAGGGCTTACGACCTATCGTGCGGCTGGCTTAATAGTAATGAGACATCTTGATTAATGTTGTCCCTGTGACAAAAATCCAGTACTGTGTTCTGAAAAATTTGGACAAACTCAAAATACTCTGAAGAAGACTTCCATTTCTCGTCATAAAAAAATATTTTCGTCTCTGTGAGACTTCAATAATAATACCCCTCTGAGAACAAATCCAGTAATTGTGAAAAATTTAGAAAAAACATATCAAAATATATTGTTATAATTTTTATGTCGCATAAAGTATAAATCGACGATCACTGAGTAAACTAAGGCTTCTACAAAAAAGCAATTTTACATGAGAGCTGTTTGAAGATTGGCTTTACATATTATATTGAGCGTATTTGTCCGCTTTACGTCCGTTTTTCTTTCTGCAATTTTTTTTTAAACTTTGTATCTCGAATACGAGTATGCTCCATGTATTGATATAAAAAAAATCTAAAAAATTTTTTTTTAGTAGATGTCCGAGTTTACGCAGGGACGTCGAAATGCACGCAATCTTAATTACGTTATGAATGATTATGTATTAAATTATTAAGAGTTCATGTCCTTTGAGTGATTAAGAATTTATATAATGCCAAGGGAAGTTTTGAGCGATACAGCCGCGCAGCACGGCGCAGAATGATGTCTAAATAAAGGTGTTTTATTTCACATTGTGCGACCGATAAGTAAGCATGTGTGACCGATGGAATGAAATATTTATACAGCCTTTCCTTTGAGATGCAGACCGCATCAGCCAGCGGCAACACCTTTTCAGGAAACCTGAATTAAAGTCGATTGGCTGATCCGAGAAAAAATATTTCATCTTCATATATACCAAGCGTACAAGCGTACCAGTATACGTGAAGTAATATATTTTCACATTTATTTTTTCGAACTTATAATAAGGAATAAATTTAGAGTTATAGTAGTAGAAATAATAAAATAATAAATAATAAAGAATAGGTAGAAAGTCATTTTTATCAAAATTCTTTAGAAAATACGACGGATATTTTTTGTATATCAACTATCTTGATTTCGAATGTCTATTTGTCAGCAAATCGCTGGAGTTAGGCTGGAATTACGTCAACAACAACACTGATGATGACTAGCCGCTAATGATGCCCGGGTGCCCGTCATGTCAATCAGCGCGCGACTCAAGTTACACGCAAGGGTGAATTAATTATTAATATGTTTGCAGCTAATACAATATACTAAAGCCCGGTCGCTGAAAAGAGAGAATTTCGTACATTGACCCTACGCTACGTATGCTTGTCTCTCGCGCAAAATTATGTTCGCTCGTACAGGCACAGCGAGCGAGCGTGACAGTAACATTATTTTGGGCGAGAGACAAGGATACGTAGTGTAGGGTCAATGTACGAAATTCTCTCTTTTCAGCGACCGGGCTTTAATAAAATTTGTAAAATACAATATAAATTTGTACAATACAATATAATACTGTACAATAACAAGTCGGTGATTGGTGGTGGTGAAAGGGGTGGGGAAAATCAGGTTCAGAAATCAGAATCTTTCTTGTGGTCCGCTATTGGATTATTTAAAAATATTCATTTCAATAAAATCCACACTAGACAGTGCGTGTGTCTTTGTCGCGGTAATTTACATACATATTTATTTAAATTCTTTTGAAAATACGTCTGATCGCTTTCTGCTAGTAACAGTATATTGTATTAAAAGAGATTGCGCAATTCATAAGACTGGTTCAAATAAATGTGGATTACCCTATCTAACTCCGTTACACATATAAATTGCCGATTTGATTAAATCAAAGATTGATTTCAAAACTCACGATCTCCGTGATATTCTGCACGATTTTTAAGCACGTAACCTAATGCAGGTTTCCCTGACTCCTCGAACCTGTTGTATGAACTGATAAACGTAAGATTTAAAATAAATATCCACACCTTCACAAAATTTCTCAATTAAAAAATGTCATCAATGAACCAAAAAATATCCATATTGTTATCTATCTCCAACAATTCAAACTGTACATAATACCGCTTGCATTTTATAAATACCAGAAATGTTTATACGATTTATCAACGTACCTAGTATCTATTTGTTCTGTATGCTAACTGCGTTCAAGCATAATTTGAAATTCTACTGCTGGCTATATCAGAAGTTGATAACTAACTAACCATCACGCCGTTTCACCGCGAGGGTAGGCAGAGAGGATTGATCACCACACTCTTTTATCCTGGCACACCACTTTTGCTTCGGCCACATTCATACATCTTCTAGTACAAGTTCTACGGTTGTTGCGGCTTTTAACGAGGTCCATCCTCAAATACTTGTAGTATCTGATCGTGCCAGGTCTTTCGCGGACGCCCTCTATTCTTTTTACCTTCAACACTCGCTTCATACATTTTCTTAACCATCCTTTCCTCATTCATACGTTGCACATGACCAAACCATCTCAGCACTCCTTTCTTTATTTTTTCTACCACACTACAGCCAGCATTGCATTCACTTCTAATTTATTAATTTCTCACTCTATCGACCAAAGATTTTCCACACAAACGTCTTAGTGACCGCATTTTGATAATAAGCTATATTTAAACATTAATATTTTTCATATAATTTCAGATAAGTGAACCGTAGTAAGAAATATTTTTAATGTTGTCAGACCGACAAGGAGTGATTCTAAAATAATTTTCATGTATTTATTTATCTACAATAACATAATTATTTTCATTGTATTTAAAAAAAATCTAATCTCTTATTAATTAAAGAATAGGCGAGTTCTTTGTTCTTTTTAATTGTAATTATGAAATTTTCATAAGGCATGAATACTTTGAACATGCAAATTTTCTATGAATTATGACAGCAAAAATAAAATATCTGAACAATCTTTCATCAAAAATGATAAAAAATATTAAGTAATTTTTTCGTCGTGGAAATCCACTTTAACAATTATGAATTAAATACTATTATTATTTTAGAGTAAGTACCACACAATATATTTCGGAAATCTTCGTTTTATTCAACAGTCAAAAACAAAAATTCAAAGATAAATAATTTTTTTTAAATCCATAAAGTGTTAAAAAAATGTTATTACTCTGTAATAAAATTTTAAATTATCATTCAGTATCTCCTACCACTAGGCAGAGGTCAAAATGATACTATTGTGAATTTTGAGTGCGAGAAAGTGCACAGAAGCATTGCTAACACTATTGCGCCCATACAATACCACTGTAACCCTGAAGTTGGCTGATTGCAGTCAATGACCGGAGAGCCCAGTTTGGTTACCGAATTATAATAAACATTACAAATTCAGCTTGCAATAATTACCACCGATTGAAAATGTACTAAACATATCTGACCACAGTGTTAACTGCTAAAGTACTCATTATCCATTTTCATGAGTAACCGTATTGCTTAACCAAACATTTGTCGTTGCGCAAACGAGGCGACGCCAATCGCGCTACTCAAAGCGAGCTTACTTCACAATAACCTGAGTACTCGAACGCTCAGTTGAACGGTAATGAACTAAGCAAAAAGATTTCTGCGATTTTCATGCGTATTCGATTATTCGCAGGACTTGATAAGTCTCTTTCGACGCGTGGGCAGTGAGATCTCGTTTGAACAATTCTGCTCTCCTGGTACCTAGTGGTCGCGTACAAGGTGACTTTTGTTTGCGAAATCGTCTAAACATAAACAACCTGTGTAAGTAAATAGCGGAAGGTTAAATGTTGAGATAGCTATTCATAGTAGTAAGTATGATAATTAAAATTATTGCATTCATGTTGGTAAGTAAATAGCCTGAGTGCAGTTTGTTATCAAGTGTTATCAACTATGTATAAAGACTTACACTAATCATTGATTATAAAATAATAACAATAAGTTATATTACAAAAATTGTATAGATATGAAATAAATCTTCTACTTTCAAAAGTGAATGGAAGACGTGTGACATATATACACCGAAAATTCGAATATAATAATACAATCAATTTTAAAGTGTATAGAAACTACAACAATAAATTTAAAAGTGTACTGGTAAAAAAACGGAGTATTAAATACGATGAAATTGATTTAAATATTTACATTAAAACGAATGTAATAACATAGTTTGCAAGAAGGATTCAATAGATAGCATACATTATAGTATGCAAAAATGACAGCATATAAGAGTTTTTAATAAACTCTAAACGCATATATGTATATGTAAGCACCCATCAAAAGTTTGAGCGTACAAATTTAATGAGGCTCTGTTAATTATGAGGGATAAATCAAACAATTTCAGAATGCCACGATAAAAATAAATGCATAAATAACACAACGGGTATTTCAAACATATAAAGTTGTTTAATCCTAGAAAAATATGTGGAAAAATTGCGATTAAATAAATATGTACATCATCGTCGTTACCATGGTGACTACACACTTTATTCAGGGTAAAAGTTTAATAAAAGTTTTGACATATTTTACAAAATCACACGTTCGAAAAGGTGCAACATAATAATAATTATACATGCCCAGTACATTCTTATACAAATTACAATGCCAAGCAACCGTTTTATAGTAAAATATATGTAATTAATTGTTTCTTTTCTTTCCAGTGAACTGTGCACAAAACATATATGCAATATTTACACATAACCATGAGCGTAGCAGCAGAGAGCAATCGATACTTTGCAAAGAGGCTTGTATAAAGATTGTCATAAAGATGCCCGTAGGTATATAGATTGTGATAAAAAATGCAAAATTTCAATTCGGTCGGACATTGGAAAGCGGTACGAGATGCCATCCAGATAAGCAGACAAACAGGTGAAGCTAATATAAGAGTGGTAAAAAAGAAAAAACTAACCCATAAAAACCAAGTTTTTATTATACTCCTTTTCTCATTGAATCGGGTTTTGTGCCTACTGCACGCGTCGGGGTAATTACTCATTTGTATTGATTCCAATTTGAAAAAAAAAACCATTAAAATATCGAAAAATCCAAAATTATACTATAATTATTAAAAAAATTTAAACGAAAATTTGTTAGATCATTTTTATCGTCGCCACGAGTCTGCCTGCAAAGTTTCAGCTCAATTGGATCACGGGAAAAGGGTTCCATTCAAAGTTTTTCCGGCAGACAACAAACCGCAGACGCTACGAGTTAAAAGAAATTTAGTAAAAATAGATATGTATACAGATTATGATAAACAAAAAAAAATATCCTGTATTTTTAAGTAAAGATTTAAGGTTTATATTTCATTTGTTTGACAGATTAAATTATTGAAGAAAAATTGGATATTCTATATGAACCATAAAGATAGTGTAGACATTCGATTCTCGACGTTTCGCATGAATCCGAAAGACATCCGTGGCGAGAGGGCACTCTCCCGAACACGCTGTGATAGGACTCCAGCGAAAAGTCGAGAATCGAATCTCCGTTCTTTTTTCTATACGTTTATACGCATGTTTTCATAAATAATAAGTTTCTCGTGATATTCCTGTCACAATTATTATTTATTCATATTTTAATATCATATTACAAAATTCTGTCAAGTAAAAATATAATTTCCCTTTTTTTAAGTATGTTAACGTACAACTCATGCATCAACGTACTGACTGCACGTGCCAGGAGAGCAGCTTGTAATTGGGGTCATTGAATTTTTTCCTGATCACTCTACCGTTTTACGCGTACATAATGTGCTGAATGTTTCCACTTATTTTGAGTTTATTTATACAAACAGAGCCAGACGTATTCGGTTAGCGTACGTGGGCGCATCCATGTAGTAGTGACGCGAGTAGGTGCACGCTGCACACGCACACACGCGGCGCGCCTTTATGTATGTCACTACATTTACTATGGACATAATACTATGCAAATACACCAGACATTACGATACTAGACGGGCGCGAGTCGACGTATTACGACAATCACATCAATCGCACTCACAGTACACAGCAGTTAGATTCTAATCATACGGTGTATTTATATATAAATGTACACAATGAAAGATTATCATCTTTGGATATACAGGGTTATTTGGAAAACATTAATAACCTCACAGGACTATACTCCTGCCTTGATTATGAGTCGAAAATGTTCAAGCTATTATGACCTAATATCAATAGTTATGGAGATATGTGACATCAAAGTTTGCATTTTTTTCTCAATATTTCTGACTTATTTTTTTGTAAAACGTTGGACTATCATTACAGTAACTAATATCAATTACGAAAAATTCATTTGTTTCAATACAAGTTAAATAAAATGATTAAAACCCCGGAAAAATTCCGATTGGAATGTTTTCCAATTGGAATTCGAAGGTTTTTATTTTTTTATTTGACTTGTATTAAAGGGAATGAATTTTTCATACCCGATATAAGTTACTGTAATGATAGTCCAACGTTTTACAAAAAGTAAGTCGGAAATATTGACAAAAAAAATGCAAACTTTGATGTCGCATATCTCCTTAACTATTGATATTAGGTCATAATAGCTTAAACATTTTCGACTCATAATCAAGGCAGGAGTATAGTCCTGCGAGGTTATTAATGTTTTCCAAATAACCCTGTATAAAATGTAAACCGTGAGACAAACAAGCAAATCAAAAAAAAAATTGAAGACACGCTTTTAATACGGGGTAATAGTCACCTCGAGAAGGTGAAAGAATGGCACATGAGTGTGACAGGATAATTGCAGTAAATACTGCGTATATTATGCATCAACACTCTTTGAACCTGTTGCATAAATATGTTAATTTTCTCGAACAGTTTTTTCTAAACCAAAGTTATCCTGAGATATTAGAAATCTAAAACAGCGTAACCCCAATTTATCGAATTTGACATCTTATTCGGATGCCTAATGTCAAATTAATAAATTTGAAATCGGAACATTTTTCAAACAAGTATTGATGAATCTCGAAACTACGAGTACGTAGGCATTTGATGTTCAAAAATAACGGAAAATTATCAATTTCAATCAAAATAATGACCGAATCACGTCAAAAATGATTTGATAATGTAAAGTCATCCACTTTACGTTAATGTTGAATATTTCAGAGCTCTGGCTAGTTTGGTGAAAATCAATTGCGAGATTTCACCACAACAAACAAACAAACAGACGAAGAGAATTAAATAAAATAATGTAAAAAATACATATGGGATCCTTGATGGACAGAAGAAATTTTCTGAATGGTGTAGGCAGAGAGGAGAGAGCGCCACACTTTTCTGTCATATACACAACTCTCGCCTCATGCACATTCATTCATTTCGCACGCAAGTTCGGCGATTGTTGAGGCTTCTAACGGACCATCCTCCAGTATCTGGTTATTCTGGTCACGCCACGTCTTAAGCGGTCGCCCTCTGTTTCTGGCGCCGTCAATCCTTGCGTTTTATATTTTTCTTACCATTATTCCTCATGCATTCGCTCAATATGCCCAAACCATCCGAGCGACCCTTTTTTTATTCCTATTAATTATACCTAGATCAGCTTTACATTCATTCCTAATATCTTCATTCTTTACAGAAATGCTACATCTTGAAATATGCTCCATGCCTTCAGGATGTGGTGTTGGCTTTGTATACTGCGTGTACGATGGAATACAAAAAAAGGAAACATACATATTAAAAAACAATGAGTAAAAGGAAAGAAATGCACGCAGATCGATTTTTGTCATGGCACTTTTTGTGATGTGTATCATTATTATGAATTGTGTGCGCGAACCATATCTGGACAAAACTGGTTCAAAACTTGGCATTTTGTATTTTATATCGGTAAATTTGAATTATACTAGCATTCAGCGAATGTAGTACGTACAAATGTTAAATTACCTGCTGTGAAATAACAAATCGTTAACAGCAAAATATATGATAATAATAGCGTTCCGCTACTAAAAGAAGACACCATTAGTGCATGTCTAGAATGAAAACCATTGTTCTGTGTATACAGAATATTATATATTCAACTTGCAATAACAGTTTGAATCAACTCAAACAGCGGAAAAACCCAATAAATGTGTCACATGGGGAAAAAAATATTAAAGTTCAAAAAAGCGTCATAACAAACTGCGCATTTAAATAAAAAAATAATGTATCGTTAGATCTTTGGACACTATAACTTTAATGACAGATCAGAGCAGCGATATCAATGATATACAAAAATATCTTAAATACATGCATTAAATACTTGAAAACAGTATCTGAATAAGAAACATGTATTCATATTATATCATTTTCAATGATGGCTTCCAGAAATGAAAAATCGATTATTTAAGTTTTACTGAAGATATATTAACGGGTATATACTTGGATGAAAAAAAACAATACCCAATAACAAAGCTTCAACTGAATTTTATCTGATAGTAAATCTGGGGTAAACAAAAGTGAAGAAATTGTTCAATACGCTGATTTGTAGCAATTTAAACGAATACAATTTTATGATCTCGTAATATAAATCATAACTCTTGTGATATTTACGATATTGTGAAAATCGATAATAAAAATAGGTTATATTATATTATTAAATATTGTGCTGCAGTTCTAATGTTTTTAACTGGTTTATTTTTATTCTTACAGCAGTAAATTTGAAATAAAGGTATTGAAATATTGATGATATGGAATAGAAGTAGACGAAAGATTTAAATTATTTTTTTATATTACAGATATAAAAAAGAAAATTGGTATTCTCAGAATATTAGAATTATTTAAATAAAATTTTTACAAATAATATTCAAACACCTATAACTTGAAGCAGTTGAAAATCAGATGAAACAATCAGAAAATCTATCTATTGAAAAAATATTTGGTTACCACCGGGATACGAACGTGAAACTTTTCCAATCCGGGGAACTAGATAACCATTATCTTAAAATAAAACACAAATGACTTTGTTTTATTTTAATAATAATTTTAATTTTGTTTTATTTTAATTAATTTTAATTTTAATAATAATGTCACCACAAAGTTCATCCAGAAGAAAAAATATTCTTCGAACAATTAACCATTTTCTTTTGTAAATAATATATTTTATTCCATTTTCAAATAGATATCAACTTCACATTACGCAATAAATCACTAAAACCTTTGAGTATGGCACGCTAGGTGACGCCAGGATAAATAAATCCATTTTATTGTATCTGGAAAAACTAATTTACTAACATTTAATTTTGAAAATGCGATTTTAAAACATATTTATGTGTTAGCACTTTGTACGCGTTCAAACCAAATATGCAACATGCCAAGCTCTGCTAGGGAGACTGTAGTAAACGGTGTAAAATAAATATTTTATGAAGTTGGGCTGCATAAACAGCCGCGTAAATTATTTTTTGCTGGCAAAGGCGTCGTCGATAGCCGATTGTTTTCCGCTGGTAAATTTTGCAGTACGTGCGCCCGAGCCAAAGCCAAGTGTAGGCGCATAACTATTGGCCGCCATTGTACTCGTGTATGCGCTCGTTACGTTTAAGATGCAGAGCGTCCACGCAGCGACAACAACTACTGCGTCTGCCGCCTCTCCAGCGTGCATTGTGTTCTGCAGCGAAATAATGAATGACAACCGGAAAATTCACCGCTCTGATCAATAAGCGTATACAGGGCCGACGGAGCAGAGAAGTGGGACCAACGACAGAACCAGGGCCGATCTACGGGCAAAATGTCCCGTATCGGCCTTACACTTTCTCCATCCAGATCGGCATTGCTTTAATGCTTAAGCAGTTTCCTCGCTGCGCCGCAGATGAAACAATATAAATGCACATGTGCGGCCGCTAGCCACAGCGAATCGATCTTTTTAAGTTTTCACACGAAGCAAAGACATTGTGGTGAGACATAATATCTTTAAATAAAATAACTTTTTGTTTTACACCACTTTATTTAAATTAAAAATAAAAATTCTACATACTGAACTAGTGCACAATCTCCATCCGATTGAATGGGACCTATTGGACGATAAAATCAGGAACTTTGTATCTATAACTTCATTTAGAAAACGTGTGACATTGGAAAAAAAACTAAAAAATTTGTGTTCTTCTAAAATCTTCAATAATGATTCAGTTCCTTAAATACCCACCACATAAATTCTACGATCGATCTTTTTAAGCTCAGTGCAGTCGTTGTCTGATTATGATGGACAAAAATATTAGACATTTTTATTTAACATAAAAAAATGGATTCGGAATTGTATTATTAATAACATTTTTAAAAATTATTACACACATATAATAAATCATTAGAAAACAGCTCTTCAAATTCCAGCCGGCTACTGCTAAGGGCACATAAATAAAAAGTAAAATATATATTCTACAGTTTTAAAGTCATTTTTGGGACAAAATTATTTTTATTTTATTAAATCTGCATTCTGAATACTATGGATAGGCTTGATAACACTCTAAATATTTTGAAAGAAACTGCACTTGTGTGCGATCATTATTTAAATACCATGCCATCAAATAATGGACATGTTTTTACTTTACACTCTGCAATGAGAAACCATAAGATTCTTTTCAAATTTTTTACGAAAATTTTCAGATTAAAAGAAAAAAATATCATTAAACTGTAATAAAAAAAAGTTGTATTAAAAATGTTATCAAGTTATCACGTTTTCCGAGATAAAATACCATGTACCTCTAACAAAAATTATTTTTAAAATGAAGTTAAAACAAATAAGATAAATTTATGAGATAGGCATATATATAAAAAAAGTATACCTTAACAGTATATCGAAAATACCTGACGTTATCGTGTGTTATTAATGAATATTAATAATATAATAATGTGGGATTCATTGTAATATATAATATTTATAGCTATTTGAAAATTAAATAATAAGTGTATCATTTACGTAAGACTACACATGTAGCTCAAATTTTTCATAATCGAATAGTTAACACAGTATAAAATTTAAATCAATATACTGCATAGAAACATACGGTAATAATATGGAAATACGTATAGTAATTATTCTGGAATCTTCAAACATTAAATAATAAACTACGTTATTTTAATAAAACTACACTATAGGTGGATCTATTTGCATGGAAAACATGCATGGATATCTTTATAGGATGGCAACAGGGCTTATGACCTGTGTTGGCCGGTTCAAGTGACACATCTTTACACAATGCAACGTTCACCAATTCACCGTAAGAACATTATTTTACTTTATTATATGTGCAAATACACTTAAATCGTGTAGAGGCTAACAGTTATTTTAAAGTAAAAAAATGTGATAAAATTGATTAATTCTGGCGAGGCCAACTGATCCGACCCTGAGCATATCCCGCATGTCTCGCGGTCAATGCAGATAGTCGACAACAAACGGCCCAAACGTATAAATTACCATACAATTTGTCTATACTGGTAATGTGTTCTGTATTCAGATATTACAAAACGCACTGGAACACACCTTACCAAGTCGACATAATCTAATAAAGCCTAATCCAAATGGAAGTTACAATATTGCAAAGAGATGTTGTTTAAACATTTTATGTTCTCTCATGCGAATTCTTTTAACGTGATAGATAAGTTTAGAATTTTTACATAACATAACAAAGGAAAATTTATCTTTTGGATCAATAGATATATACCCTTCATTTTGGTATGAAAATTCTTTTTTGTGCTTAAACTTTCATTGGCAGTGCATGGAATCATAGACAGTTATTTTTGTCAGAACATTTTTTTAAGTACCTAAAGTAAAAAAATTATCAAATTTATTTACGTTTTTATTGACATTTTAACAAAATACAACAAAATGATGTAAAGTATTTCTTTTTTCTTTTATCAACAATGTTTACTACCATTAATATATTTACGTATACATTTAAAGTGAAAACAAAGGAACACTACAACTTCAATTGTTCACTGAAATATGCGCGCAGACCTCAAAATTAATTAGGAGTAGGTACTGGGTACCGAGTCCTGCATAATTTAGTAATGCAGTACTCATTAAGAACGAAATTCGCGTACATTAATAGAATTATACCTACGCCGAAGAATAATGGAAGTACTATTATACAAAGTCTCAGGAGAAATATAACATTTAATTACCGATAGAACTTTATTTAAAAAGTCGAATTAGTTGGTGTATTCATAAACAGATGAGTACAAAAGACTAACTTTTTATTAACTTTGTTTATTACTGAATAGTAGAAGTACTTCTTACTATTCATAAAAAATCTTTCAGTTACATTATACTAATATATATTTTATAACATTTTTAAAATATTTGCATATATATAATTCTGATATATTTCGAACTAAAAATAATTTCAGGGATGACGTCATGAAATTAATAGCGTTTTTAAAGTGTGTAAGACCGCAACATCATAATTGAATAGTAAGCGGAACACATAGTCTTAATTGTTTCTAAGATGAAGTATAATCAGCCTCATACAGATATGAAGATGAAGTATAATCAGCCTCATACAGATAATATAAAAAGGAATGTTAAGTAAAGAGAAAAAATATCTAAAATGTCAAGAAAACTTTATTAGGATCACCAAGAAATTTTGAAAATGTGAGAAACTTATTGATAAAACTCTATTATTCGAATTAAAAATTAAGATAAATGTATGGTACAGGGATGCCCGGAGAAAATTTGTGACGGCAGCTTGTTGTCCTCAAATGATGATGTTGATTTAGTATGAAACTTATTAATAGATTGGTTTCTGTAATATTGAAATAGATGTCTGAATGCTATCTGTATTATTAGATTGTGCGAATGTTACTGTTATGTTATGTTTATGTAAATTTATATAGCGCCGTTTTTGAGACGCTTCAAGGGCGCTTTACACGTGTGACATCCCGAAAAAATGAGTTTTTAGGCTCTTCTTGAAGAGTTCCTGGTTCTCCATAGGTGAAAGCACGTTCCGCAAATTTGGTGGCTCCAGGTCTCCTTGGTACTACCAGCCTGCAGAGTGCCTCCGATTTAGCTGACCGCAGTGTGAGCCGTCTTCCGGTGATATTGTCTGGGATACAGAGGTCGATCAAATATTGTGGTGCTTTTCTTTGAAGACTTTTGTACACCATCAGAGAGAGATTGAAATTTGTCCGCTCCGGCAGGTGAAGCCAATGTAGCTGCTTTAGCATTGAGCATATCCGCGAGAACTTTGATGCCTTAAATATAGGTCTCGCCACAGTATTCAACATTGACTGAAGTCTATCGAGCTGAGTCCTAGGCTGTCCTGCTTATATTGAGTTACAATATAGTCCAGCTGTGAGATGACGTATGCACTATTCAGTGACTTTCTGCATCTGGGGGAAGGCATTTTCATACAGAATTGATCTGTATTACACCATAGAAACCAGCGCTGACAGCTTTGTTAATCTGATTTCTAAGGATTAGATCTTTCTCTACGTTGATTCCCAGGAGCTTTACCTGTGACGAGGGTTTAATTATGATGCCCTTCGTCGGCAGAATCATCGGCATGTCATCCAAAAGATGTACCCTCTTTGATGTTGCTGTCTACATTATTTCAGTTTTTTCAGGATTTAGCGTCAATCTATTCGAAGACATTCATCATCCAATATCCTCAATACATATTGCCATTTTGACCTTCAAGGCATTAGCTTCACTTGGGTGACTATGTTGGTAGACTTGGTAATCATCCGCATGACAATGTACTTTGAGTCCATGAGCTTCGATGATATTCTCAATCTCTCTGGTGTACATTATGAACATCAGCGGTCTTTAAACTGAGCCTTGCGGGACACCTGAACTTAGGCAAAGAGAAGAGGATATATTTCCTTGGAATCGGACATAGTGACAAGTTGCTGAAGATCACATAGATATGATTCTATCCATTCAAGTGCTTTACATGATATCCCAATACTGCGATATTTTCTCAAGAGAATCGCGTGATCAACTGTGTCAAAAGCAGCGCTCATTTCAAGAAGTGTCAGCAGCCCAAAATTTCATTCTTCCACTGATGATATCATTTCTGCTAAATATGTGTTACGGCTTTGACTGTGGCTTTTTCAGAAGTGGAGTAATGTGTGCCGTTTTGAAAGCTTTAGGAACTGTCGATGTGGAGAAGGATAAATGAATAACTATAACAATAAACTGTATCTCATATCATATTCGTGTTCGTAAATAAATCCATAAATAAATGCATGAAAGTAATATCAAAAATAAACACTTTCATTTCTGTTACGTACATGCTAATACATTTATGTGTTGTTTTCCGAGATAAGCTTATATATAATCGTTGAAATAATATATAAGAATAGAGACGATATTTAAATTGCCGGCGGTAAAAACTGGATATGTAAACCCGTCCTATTTGGAGTAAAAATGAAACAAAACGAGGTATTATGGAATGACGTCATAGAGTAGGTACATTACTAGTGTTAGATTTTGCACAAATATTTATGAAAGCGTATTAAGTGTGTTTATCACACAATTATAAATATCCAGATATCTTAATTATCATAATATTATTTTAATTTCTAATAATATTATTGATCTTCTTAATTCACCTTTTATAAATAGTAAATATTCATTTTATTTTTCTATTAAAAGGAATATTATTGGAAAATGATAGAATGACAGACTATCGAATCTATCCTGAGACACTATTGCTGCCACCACGTTCCCTCTCATAAATGCTTGTTAATTGATATATCTTTGATTTTATTACATGTTTTACCATTCTAGAGGGGAAAAATATTTTTTATTGAGTTATTTTTTCTGGGAAGAACGCAACGAAAAAGCGATTCGGATACTAAAACTCTCTCCTCCTCATTCGCTAGTGCCTGTCATTAAACTGGTATATCAGCCATGAACCAGGCTAGTTTCTCAAACTATAACTTTGATTCGGTTAGTCGATCGTCACTCATAAATAGAGTTCTAGCCGTAGAATTAAAAAAAAACGTGTAAAATAAATCTACAATTGTATTTCTTATTTATAATAATAATTATTTAAACATTTATTTTTTGGTCTAGATCTGTCTGTCTGTCAGAAATCATAAATCTTGAGTTCATTTGTAAAATGAATGAATAAATAGATAAACAAACATGAAATAAAACACCTTAGCCCTAATTTTTTTTCATGGAATGAAGTAAACTACCTACGAAGGTATTTTAAATTATTTTATTCACATAAAAAAATCCATTACGTGACGCAAATTCATATTCACAAATTCACAAAATACCAACATGTTTCGGGGCCAATGGTCCCATCATCATATACCTACAATGTATGCTAAAAATTAAAAATGGAAGAACAAACATTAAAAAAAATATATATGGGGGATTAATAACTAATTAAGTTCCTTCTTATGTTAAATTTTTTTTTTTAACAAACAGACACTAATGACCCTAATAGATGGTCCTAAAGTAACATTAAAGTACAAAGTATGAATATTTTGTGAACAATTGAATATGATTTAGTCACACAATACACTTTTTACAATTGATTAATAATTAATAATGAATTGAATTTGTGTAGTTATACAATACACTTTTTACTTTTTCATATTTTTTATAGGATTTTTATACTATTTTATAGGATAATCATATGCTTAAGAACCCGGTAATTTATAATATTTAATTACTTTTTTTTGTACATATCTTATTATTTCCGAAATTTCTAATTTATCTTGCTAGAACGTAGCTGGAATAACAAATTTAGATAATTAGAGTGTGACACGCAATCAGCGCGCAACACGCAATAGATTGTCTCAACACACAACGGTCGCCCACCAATTATCGTGATTTTTCACGGGCCAGTTTTATTATTTGTATGTTAAAATTGTAAACTCTTATTAGTATCAAAATAATGATTTTTTCCAAAAGACGATTAGAAAATTCGGAAAAGTTGTTGCTATTTATATTTAATCACACAAATTTGGCGTTAAACTGAATATAATACAACAATCAAATTAAGAGCGCGTTAATGCTTGAATAATGCATCGCGTATAAAAATAAACAAGATAATGTATTTGACGACAACTCCTGGCGTCTGCATCTGTTCCAAGGAATGGTGCGCCTTGTGTACGCAAAACAAAATACAATGAGGCGAACATTAATTATCATCAACATAATGGCGACATTCCGCCATAACAAGTGCATACAAATATTTAAGCATGTGGGCCGCTTCGTTGTGTGTTTTGAAGTCATATCTATATAAGTGCCATTGCTCATGCAAGATAAACAATCCTTGTTGGCGGTTACGCTTGCAACGAATGGCTGATCAACAATCAATTCATTTTTTATAATTTCACTCGGCGGATTGTTCTTTCAATTTATTAATTTAATCCGAACGAGACACGGGTGTAAATTGTTGAATATCGACTCGGGACGTGAAGTTTCGTAAAGAGGGTATAAAATTGAATAGGTATGCCTCTTCAAATATCGTAAACCGTATCTTAAGAGTCATGTTTTGATTGCTTTTATATAACATTTAATGTTTCTTCAATTGGTATACTTACGTTTTATAGTATTGAAATAAATCTTGCCGTGATGGAAATATTATTATTTTGATGAAACATACGTGTTTTGAAATACACGAACATATTTTGGTCTACGTTGAAATGTTTGGATAGCATTATTTACATCAAATTATTACTATTACTATTATGCAGAACAGGCTATACGTGTACATATACAAATAATATCGAGCATTATTTGAAAAAATATTAGCTATTTTTTTATTTATTAAGAAAATGATAATTTTTGATAATAGCCGGCTAAACAACCAATGACAACATATATGACTAAAGAAAAAATAAAATTCTTTATAATTTTATACGCTACGTGGAATGATACAGTCTTAATATACCTGGTAGACTGGACCCTAATGGCAATATCTAAGGGATGGCTCTCTGTAGTGATTGTGGTCATGGAAATAGTCCCAATAGATCGTCAGAGAAGAAGAAGTCAATTTTGAAAGCGGGACGGAAAAAATTGAAATAGTAAAATGAAATTTTTATCTATCCATCTAGCAGAGTTTTTGTGCTAATTCAAAAAATATATTTTCTCATAATAGCTTATTATAATCGTGCAAAGGAATATTTTTAACAGCTTGCATAATCGTAGTCTTAAGTTTTGTCAACAATGAAGTTAACGTTTTGACATTAAGTACACAATCAAACATAATAATTTCAGAACAAAGTTCTTTGAATTTTAAATTCAAATTTACTAATTAATTGGAAAGACATACAGAAAAATCAAATCAACAAAAAAATATTGACGGAAAGGTACGAGGCTGATGTGGCGTAATGGCAACGTACCTTCTCGTGTAGATAGGGTATCCGGGTTCGAGTACCGGTAGCAGCCAAAATTTTTCGTTGATTTGATTCTTTTGTATGTCTTTCTAATTGATTAATAAATTTGATAATAATTTAGTTGTCTTTCCATCCGTAGCTGTCCGTAGCTTCAAGGCTAAAAAACAAATTAAACGGCCGGAGATGGGACTTGAACCCCGGGCCAGTGAACACGAACCGGCCGCTTAACGTATGTTGCTACCGCCGCCTCTCCGCGGGCCGTCAAAAATATACTATAAATATATACCAAGGCTTAGCAAAGACGCGAACTAATGTTCCGCCATTTTTTACGGGTCACAGCTGGTCTGAACAATATTTTGCAGAAATATGTAGTTGTTAGCTTTGTTTTTTCCATATTTAAAATCGTAATTTTGTATAAGAAATTATGATTCATATTTCAAAAGATAGGGATGATCGCATAAACATAAAAAAAGTAAAAATAAAAAAAACTCCTTTTCACCAGGTAACCTGGGATCGCAGAATTGATGGAGAGGTATTCATTTCAACCAGCCATTTTAACTATGTACAGTCAGTCGTTGGCGAAATTTGCATTTAATTCGCTCCAGTAGCGAGCGAGTGGGCGGGATCGATTCTGCGCCGGCATCGGCCCAATTGATTCTTGGTGATTATGCTCTAAGATGGATATAAAGTAACGGATATTTAATTCAATTGACTGGAATTAAGTTATTAATGAATGCCTTCGCAAACGAGAACGTATTTCAGTGGGAATGCATTGGAATTATTCGCGGCGCGCATTAATTGAATGTGCATAATGGAATTGCCCGAGTGTAAATTATAGTCCGCGAGCGGGCGGCAGGTAAACACGGCATATAGGTACTTATAATTTATACCGGCTGACCTATTGAAAATTTGTCCGCATATAATTAATAATTATACATATTATTTATATAACACAACCGCATTAAGCATGTACAAAGTTTGTGTAATTATAATAGTGAGCAGTTTCTCAACCTAAACAAAAAATATAATAAAAATATTTAAAATAAGTAGAAAAATGAAAAGCCTGTTTAGGTATATCTAAAATATTAAATTTGCTTGTAATAAACGAAGTAGAATATTTTTATGCATTTCTTTAGTTGAATGTTGTACAAAAGTTTTCAGAAAATTTATATAATTTTAAAAATTAAGGAATAGTTAAAATGTTCTCAGGATTTTACGGCCGTTCAGAATATTCTGCGTGTAGTTTTCTGGGATATTCTGCCGTTTATCACTTATCACTGAGCTCTCTGGCCGACGTTTTGGATTCCATTGTAGGTTCCGTCCTGATGATGGACCCTGCAATGGAATCCGAAATGTCGGTCAGAGGTGTCGGAGATACACGACAGAATATTCCAGAAAACATAGCATTTAAAATATCGTACGGAGAAACTTAGTAGGTACGATTCTATTTGGTAATATAATAAACATACCAATATTTTTTTTAATCTTAGATTAAAAAACACCGGTAATAAGTAACATTAAATATTTTTCAGATTATCAATAGGTTAATCGACTCTGGAATTTTATTATCAACCCCTAAACTTAATTACTTTATGATCATTTACGATTTTATTGTATCAAAAATAGTCATTACAATATTTCCAAAAAAAAAACTGTTTATTGTTTTTCCAAGAAATTGTTTGTTTTTAAAATAAAAATGTTTGGCTCTTACGTCAAAGTCTTAAGTCAAAGCAGTGTTGAAGTGTAATTATATACTTTATTAAACGAGAAAACAACTGACTAAATTAATTTGAATATTGTTTAACTGTAGTTTAACTGAATGGAATGTTGTAAGAAACTTCTAACTTATCTGAGAATTTTCATGTAAGTAATGATGAAATAATATTTATTCGATTTAAGAATTCACGTTGTATTGTTGTTTACTTCACTTCCGTTGATTATTTAATCAGAAAATCTATTTAATCAGAAAATATACATACACAGATAAAATGAAATAAATTTCTCACATGAACTGCACTGGGTAGGCACTTGCTAACGATTTACTTTTTATCGTCTACTAAAGAAAATAAATAACGAGCAATTAAAAAAAAAGAAAGAGCTCAATTCGATGTTAACACACTCTGCATGCTTGCAGGCTGCACACCGCGGCAGCAACGCGCGGGCCGGTATTCTGAGAACAAAAAAGTCAAAAACACGACCCAAAAATACCCAAAGCCCGGTCGCCCGACAGCGGGTACCGACTAAGCTAGAAAAGATCGTTCAAAATGAACGGAATGCAAAATAGCTTAACTGAGTAAAAAGTACTGAAACATTGGGATCATTTTGCTCGTACGCGAATTCAATGCAAAAAGTTTTTCAAAGAGATTTGATGCTATTTTGCGAGTGGATCTCGCAGGGTAATAGTCGTGTTTGGAACCGAGACGAATGAACGAACTGACACTTGGAATATTTAAGAGGCGTCGGGTTAGAAAGATTGATGTGGGAATCGGATAAATCTTTTGAAGAAACAAAAAGTGAGACATATTCGAATGATGAATAGTCTAAAGATGATACTTTGAAAAAAAATGAAATGGAGAAGGGTGTGAAGCGTAATTTTAAGACTCGATGGTGAAGTCTTCACAAATTTTATCCTACTTAATGCACTATACGCTGCGAAAAACATGTCAAAAATATTCTTTTTTTTTAATTGAAAGCTGATAAATTATTTTCGTAGATAGAATCTTTACCGGCCCTCGTAGCGCAGTGGATATGACACTGGCTTCTCACACCGAGAGTTCCGGGTTTGATTCCCGGTGAGGTCACAATTTAATCTGTGTGATTTACTCGAGCCAGGGTGTTTTGTAATGTATTTCGCTTCTGTAATTAGGTCTCCTGGCCTGTTGA